>RJWM01014578.1:0-50106 GCA_004363535.1 Dasyprocta punctata | reverse complement strand
CAGCAGAACATGGGTCTCTCTTTCCTTCCATGTTTGGACTTTGTCAGCAGAACATGGCTAGAAAAGGACGCGGCAGTATGATGTTTTCAATTCTGCTGGGAAAATGTCTAGAAGTGGGATAGCTGGGTTGAATGGAATCTCTAATCCTAGCTTCTTGAGGAATCTCCCCACTGACTTCCACAGTGGTTGCACCAGTCTACACTCCCACCAACAGTGGAGGAGTTCCTTTTTCCCCACAGCCCCTCCAGCATTTGTTGTTGCTTGTTTTTTTTTAATCTTGGCCATTCTTTCTGGAGTGAGATGGAATCTCAGTGTTGTTTTAATTTGCATTTCCTGAATGACCATTGATGTTGAACATTTTTTCATATACTTATTTGCCATTTGTACTTCTTTCTCTAAGAAGTGTGTATTCATCTCAGATGCCCATTTTTGGGTTGGGTCCTTGAATGTTAGGGGCCTGATTTCTTTTAATTCTTTATATGTTTTCAATAGAAGTCCTTTGTCTGATGGACAATTGGCTAACATATTTTCCCAATTCGTGGGTTTTCTTTTCACTCTGTTGGAGATTTCCTTTCTTTTTAGTAAGAAGAGATCCCAGTTGTTGATTCTGGGAAGTGTTTCCCGTGCAATTTGATTTTTTTTCATGAACTCTCTGCCTACTTCTATGTCATCAAGATTTTTACCTACTCTGTCTTCTAGTAAGTTTAGGGTCTCTGTTTTAATATTCAGATCTTTGATCCATTTTGACTTTATTTTAGTGCATGGTGATAGGCATGGATCTAGTTTTAGTTTACAGAATATAGAAAACCAATTTTTACAGCACCATTTGTTAAAGAGACTATCTTTCTTCCAACGTACATGTTTGGCCCCTTTGTCAAAGATGAGGTGGTTGAGTGTGTTTGTAGTTGTGGCTGTATCTTCTAATCTATTCCATTGATCTTTAGGTCTGTTTTGATTCCAGTAACATGCTGATTTTATCACAGTAGCTTTGTAGTATAGTTTCAAGTTGGGGATTGTGATGCCTCCTGCCTTCCCTTTGTTGCCCAGAATTGCCTTTGCTATTCTAGGTCTTTTCTGGTTCCACCTCAATGTATTTTGAATCATTTCTAGACATTAATAATACTTAAGAGAGTAGAAATGCTAACAGAGTAGTTTTTATATTACATTGTCTAGAGACTAATGAGAAGGAAAAATAGTCTCTGCTTGGAACAAATGCAATTTCTTTTCTTTTCTTTTTTGCTTTTTGGTGGTACAGAAGGAACTGAACATAGGGACTTCATTCTAAACTACATCCTAGATCTTTTTTATTTTTTACTTTGAGACAGGTTCTCAGTAAGTCAATAAACTGCCCAAGCTGGGTTTGACTTAAGATCTTCTTGCCTCAGACTCCTAGACTGGGAATATAGACAGGAACAACCACAATACTTGTTATTTTGGTTAATATGTGATAAGGTAACACCGTAGGAAAGAGTCATATTTCTAGAACTATTTAATACACCAAAAATTAGCCCACAAAAAAGACTGAATTTTTAAAAACTAGCTATGTTTTATATAAATTACTGCACTAGAAATAAGGACATGTTGGAAAAAGTATTCTATGCAAATGCTAACTGAAGTAAAATTTTTGTTTTTGTACACACATTTTAATACAAAACGCAGTATCAAACATGAATTTAGCCCTTAAGTTCTGACAATATTTTCAATTCAAAAGAAGACTTAATAATTCTAAACTTGAATATCCTCACATTATAATCTTAAAACATCCCCTGTAAATATTGACAAACTCAATGAGAAATCAACAAATCTCATATCATAATTATTAGGTCACTATCTCTATAAGAATGTAGAAAAATTCAACAATTTTAAAAATTGTGTGTATGTATTGAGCTCACATGCTGTTGGGGAAATATATTTAAGAATGAAATATCTCATAGCAGAGATTTTCTCCCAAAAGGTAATAGAGACAAGAAAAACACTTTTATATTGAATAAGCATTAAGTCAGAATCACAGGCAAAGTGACAAGAGACTGCAAAGACGGGAAGAAAGCTCAGGTTCAGCACATTACAGGGGTGCTCTCCAAGTACCCAGTACCCATGTTGAATAAGAGGACTTCACACTATCACTTGTGGCACACAGTTAAGTTAGAAATCGAGAATCCTCACATTAAAACTTCCAGGTCCAGTGTCCGAATAACTAAAGGATGAGAAAAATAAATCATTATGAAAGTTTTAGAACACTATATATCAGGATTTGTGTGGTAAAGCTGAAGTACTTCTGAGTCAGAAATTCATACCCATAAAAATGTTTACATTATCATAAAGTAACCCTAAAAATAAATAAGCTAAATGTCCAATTTACGACATCACAAAAACAACTAAATGAAGATAAAGGGAATAGACAAGTGAAAATAATGAACAGAAAGACAGAAAGGAATTTTAAGAAAGATAGGACAGAGAATACCAACAAGAACAAAAAATTGATAACACTAATGAAACTGACAAAATTTTGGAGTAACTTTAATAAGGGAACATACAATAAATACAAATAATGAAAAAAATATAACTTCAGATATTGCCCAGATTAAACACACAGTAAGGTAACACTAACCACTTTGGAAATTGAGATAAACTCTTAGAAATATGAAACTGTCCAAAAATTGACATATAAAGAAATAGAAAATCTGAATAATATATTCATCAAATATAGGATGAATTGTGGACATTTGGTATATTCTTATGTGAAAATAAAATTTGAACCAATAGAAAAGTGGGTTCAGAAATTAAAACTTGCTCTATAGAGGAAATATAAACTTGAGATCATTTAACAATTATATAATTTTCATCTTATAAAACCATTATAGAATAGAAAAATATTAAAACCTGACAAAACTCATTTTATGAGACTAGCACAAGTTTTATACAAAAATTTGACAAGAATGCCTAGGGGTACAGCCCAACGATGAAGTACTTGCCTAGTGTTCACAAGCCCGCATTTAATTCCCAGCACTACAGACACAGAAAAAGGAAATTTGATAAGGAGAGTACAACGAAGTACAGCCATGATTAAAGTCTCAAACTAAAGCGCTAGCAAATTGCATCCAATAGTACATGAAAGGGATAATATATCTTGATCAAGTCAGGTTTCTCCCCAAAAATGTAAATTTATCAAGTGGAATAATGCAACTCACCATATGAATAGACTGCAACTGCACAATACTACAATTATTCTGATAAGTGTAAAAAAAAAGTTCATTCATTTAAAAAAGCAAAACAAAACCTCATGAATGATCAGGAAAAATAAAATTAAGCAACCTATTTCACACTCACTAGATTGCAGAAAATTTAAAGACAGAGAATACTAAGTGCAGACAGTGATGCTGAGTATTTGCGGATTTGCAAGTGGGAGTAAAATTTAGTATCATGTCACTGTGCACTTTCCTTATCCCCTTTAGCCATCCCATTCCTCTGCTAGTACATATCCTAGAGAAATTATTGAGCAAGTACACAAGAAGAGACATAAAGAAAATCAGCATCAGTAATTTTGCAATAACAAAAACATTAAACCTGTGATCATCATCTTTCCATCATCATAACAAAATACCTGAGATAATTAACTTAGAAAGGTTTGATTATTCTCCCAGTTTTGGAGATTCCAATCCATTATTGACTGATTCCCTTCACTACAGGTCTGTGACGATGCAGCATGCCATGGTCAGAGTATGCGATAGAGTAGAACCACCCACTTCCTGGCCAGGAAGGGAAAAGGAAGTGAGGAGAAGATGGGGGCCCACAGTTCCCTTTAAAGTATGCTCACAGGCACCCGCAGGGCTCCCACCAGGCCCCAAACCTTCCAGTAAAACCAGCTGGGGACTGAGCCTTTAGCACATGAACCTTTGGGGCACAAACAAGATCCAAATTATAATGTCAACTAAATATTTATCATCTGAGTATGAATTACATTGCATTATGAATTTCAAGTAGGTATATCCCTACTTGAAAAAATTTTCAGGAATAAAATAAAAATGAAGGAATTACAGCTCTATACATCAAAATAGATGAATCTCATGTCATAATGCTGTACAAAAATCAACTATTTTTGCAAATTTTAAAAACATATAATCAAACATTATTTAGAAATACAAAGATGTAAGATAGAAGTGTGGAAATGAGGAATGGCAGACAAGAAAGTTCAAACACACTGATAATGTTCTACTTCTGAAATAGATTGACAATACCCAGATACATATCTTTTTAGTACTCTTTCCACTTACTGAAATGTTACTAATCTGATTTTATCTATTCGATATATGTAAATTGATTAAAAATATATTAAGTGAAAAAGTAAGGAAATCAATTTTTCTCTGCTTCAGTGTGATATAATTGCAAGTCTGCACTAGAAAGTTGATGCTGAGCTTTCCTTCCTTTTAAGAAGTGTCTCCTGAAGAATTCAGTTCTGCACAGCATACATTTTGTAGGCATAAAGATGAGATTGCTGCACAGTATGCACAATTTATTGTCCTTTAAAGATCAATGTGCTGCTACTTAACTACTTTGTTAAGTAACAAAAAAGATGTCTAAGCAATAGTTTGTACATGCCCAGATGTCCTGCCTGTCCGGTTCACTTTTGCTAAACTCTGTATCTTATGTAACTCACTTGGTACAAAGGTATTTCTCATTCTGTTTTCTCTCCACTAAATGCCCAAGGACATAATGGATAAAATGAAGAACTTCATTCTTCAAATCAATATACCATCTTAAAGCATAACCTGAAAGTATTGCAGTCATCTCATTTTCACGTTGCTGGCAAATTTTCTGCTGTCCATACTTTTGTGAAGCAATATTTAAAGATTTAGAATATGTGAGCCATAAAATGAGAAATTGCCCGGTGGAAAAAATAAACTTACTTACTTGCTTACCATTATTTTTGAAACGGGGTCTTACTACATCATCCACTTTTGTCTCAAATTCCTGGACTCAAGTAACCCTCTTGCCTCAGCTCCCTGAGTAACTGAGACTACAGGTGTGCACTACCATACTAAATTCTTAGAAATTAATTTTTGATCATTCAAGTAAGTATAATAATTCTATTACTATTAAAACAAACACATGCAACAGAAAGCTTTTACTTAAAGTCATATAGTCTGTGAGAGAGTAGTGCCTATTTGCTAAAGTACTGTTTTATACTTTAACAGTGGTGATAGAATAATTGTTAGGCTTTTACTATAGTTTCATTTAAAATCTATTCCACTTTGAATCTTTATATTTTCAATGTAAATATCAAAGTGACGAGTAAGTTTGGGGGCCCCTCAAAGTTTAAATTGATAGAAATGCTTTTCCATGCTTACAGTTTGATCAGGGCTCATTCATTTCTGAGGTAGCCATCAAACTTAAAATTTCTTGAAATTTTTAAAAATTTCTTGTTCTTCAGCAATTGAAGAACATGGTAATAAGTATAGTGCATGCCATTGCAGGAAAGTAACTGTCATATACTGCTCTAGGCAAAGAGGCAAAGCATTAATTTTTAAATTTAAGTGGTAATATAATGCAATAAAACAAAAATGTTACAATGATTGGATTATTATTCTTAAGAGTACAGAGAGCAAGAGATTGTTGTGATTTGGCTGATCTGGGAAAGATTACTGAAAGATGAGACAGGAACACTGGATATGAAAAAAAGGAAGATAGAGACAGTCGTGTCTTTTTTAATTTTAACCATCTGAAAGACTGGAACAAGATCACAGGTTCAAACCCAGCCTGGATAACTTAATGACAGTGAGGCCATGTCTCAAAATATAATTTTTTTAAAAACTGGGGAAATAACTCAGTGTGAATGCTCTGAGTTCATCTCTAGTGCTGAAAAAAATGAAAGAAGGAAAGAGAAAGAAAGAAAGAAAGAAAGAAAGAAAGAAAGAAAGAAAGAAAGAAAGAAAGAAAGAGAAAGAAAGAAAGAAAGAAAGAAAGAAAGAAAGAAAGAAAGAAAGAAAGAAAGGAAGAAAGAGAAAGAAAAAAAAAGAAAGAAAGAAAAGAGAGACAGAGAGAATGGATATGATACAGATAGAGAAATTGACAAGTTACAAATAATAATTAGCACAGTATAAATAGGCACATAAGGTAATGGCAATGGGTAGAAGCAGCAGTAACCATATTTCTGTCTCTTCTGTCTTTCTTCACAGAAGGAAGAACTACTTGAGAGATTCCACCTCAAAAGAAGAACAAGAAGGAGAAAGAAAGAAATGAGACCTGGGTCTTCTGTTAGTTCAAATCAAAATCTGTCCATAAAGTTTATAAAACTGCGTCATATACAATCAACTAACAAAGCATAATCAAACATACCTTCAGCATTTGAAGCCTAACACTGTTAATGGTTAAAAAAGAAATTCATTCATCATATTTCCATTTTTGCTTCCATTATCAACAATAATTATTTCTTTTTCAAAAGTGAAAAGCTTCTATTTAATTAGGCCTACTAGTGGTAATAAGAAAATTGTAACAAGCTTAAAATCCCACAGTGCCTACATTAGGCAGTGTCTTGGTTAATTTTTTTCTCATTGCTGGGACAAAATTAAGGAAGGAAAGGTTTATTTAGCTCACAGTCTGTAGAGGTTTCAATCTGTAATCAGCTGACTCCAAAGCAGGGTGGCATGGCACAGGGGCAACAGTTCAAGGTGGCAGAAGACAGCAAAAGCAGCAAGAGCAGACTACTCCCCACTGCGCAGGGCAAGTGCAGCACTCACACCATCTCCCTGCCCTCCGCTTGCACAAGACGAGGAATTTTACAAAGTAAGGACCCTGGCGCCCTGCTGAGTTGCTTAAACTTCTAAACTCCTCAAATTAACACAATGTATCAGCCATAACAGGCAGCAAATCAGATATAAACACAGCGTTTTCACATGGCCATATCAATTAATCAGGGACATACAGATTGACTTGTAAAAGAAAGTGAGAAATTAAATTTTCTAACACTTGTTCTCTGTGCATGTGTTATGTGTATGTGTGTTAAAAAAAATCTCCACTAGAATTAATATGCTTATAATATTGTAAATATTCAAGCACTCCACATTTACACAAACTCAGAAAATTACTCTTAAAACTTATTATTGTGCCTTGATATTTGACTCAGACTTTGAAGGATGGTCTGATGCTATTTAGTTCAATCACAAAATGCATTTGGAACACTACTTAAATCATAAGTACAAAAATTACTGTTTTAAAGGTTTTTATGCATTCCTATATGGCTCGCATTTGTTTGTATTTTTATTGGACTTCAACAGAAAGCAATGGGACAGTTTGCTCCCATTTGGATCTCCAAGATTTCAGCATGTCACTGAAGTCAAAGCAACAAATCAAGCCAAGTAAGGTAGACATGCAAAGCAAAATGCCCAGGAAACAAAATAATAAACTACATCCAAATTAGGGCCAAGGGATAAAAGCCCTCTGAGATGTTCATTAGCTATAAAAATAGGTCGGGGAGGGAAGATGATTCTGAAGAGTTTCTGTTAACACTTGGGGTGGTACCCACTCCTCTACTATACTTGTAGTGGAGAATATCAGTGGGGAGTTTGTTAACCAGGCTTAATGGTATGGTGACCAGTTTTTTAGAAAGCCAACTCAGATACAGTCAACTTGAAGAAAACACACTATGTATAAAAATAACAACATATTTGTGATATTTCTTTGACATCAAAGTAGGAAAAAGTTGTTTCTAGGATTAGTCTGTATGGTTTAGTTTTTCTCTAGGTACAAAACAACAATAAGAATATTTGGCACTAAACAGTAATTTATAGTAAAACTAATTAAATAATGTGTGCAAAAGATAACACTTTTATAATGTTTCTGTCATTTGAAGGCCAACTTATTTTACCCCTTTAAACTTAATTGGATATTTAAATTAGATAGGCTATGTTATTGTACATTCAATGTCTCTCATTTTTTTCTGGTTGCTCTACTTTTTAAAGTTGATTTTATTTTTAACAAATACATAAAAATATAAAACTTTCACGTGTTTATGTGTTTCTTTGATACTAGTATACATTGCATAATGTTCAAATCTGGGTAAATACAGATATTTACTTAAACATTTAACATTCATTTGTGATGAAATCTTTCAAAATCTTTGTTCTAATTTTTAATTTCTTTACTTTTATTTAACTATAACTTAATATCCATTGGCCAATCTTTCCCCATCCTTTTATTTCCTCTATTCTTTCCAGCCTCTGGTAACTACAACTACACTCTCAAATTCTATGAGATCCACTTTTTTAGACTCTACCTATGGGTGACACTACATGGCACTTGTATTTCTGTACCTGGTTTATTTCACTTACTATAATGATCTCCAGTTCCATCCAAGTTGTCCTAAGTTTGAAGATTCTTTATAGCTGCATAGTATCTCATTATGTATTTATACCACATTTTCTTCATCCATTCATAAATGGATGAAGATTTAGGTTCTTTCCATTTCTTGGCTTTTGTGGACAGTGCCACAGTAATCATGAGAGTATAGATCTTTCTTTTACATACTTATCTCATTTCCTTTGGATATACATCCAGTAGTAGAATTGTCAGGTCATATGATAGTTCTATTTTTAAATTACTGAAGAACAGAATACTATTTTTCATAATGGCTATATTAATTTATATTCTCAGCAAAACTGTTCAAGAACCTTGTTATGGTTTATGTGTAGACATCTTCCCAAAGCCTTGTACTCATGGGTGGGGCCTTTAGGAGATGACTGGATCATGGGTGTGATACTGCATTAGTCCACCAATGGGCTAATTGCTGGGTGTGATGTTGGGATGTGAAACCCTGTGCAAGAGGTGGCTAACTATGGCTGTGGCCTGAATATAGTTGTATCTCTGCTCTTCCTCCTTTGATGGTGCAGTTTCCTGCCTGCCTTGTCATGACTCCTTTCCCTCTGTACTGCCCCTCTGCCATGGAGCCAACCCACTATGGACTGAAACCTCTTCAAATTGTGAGACAAAACAAACCATTTCTCCTTCAAATAGTGGGTTTCAGGTATTTTGTCCCAGAAACAAGAACATAACTAAGACAGACCCCTTTTATCCACCTCATCTTGTCTTTTACATAATAGCTATTCTTACTTGAGTAAGATAAAATCTCCCTATGGTTTGGATTTGCATATACTGATGAACCCTTTTATATATCTGTTAGCCATTTGCACATCTTCTTTTGACATCTTTTTAGGTCTATTGCCCATTCTTTAATCAAATTATTTGCTTCTTTGCTGTTGAGTTTTGGGAGTCGCTTTTGTATTCTGGATATCAACCTCTTATCAAATATGTAGTTGGGAAACGTTTTTCCAAATTCTGTAGGTTATCTCTTCACTCTGTTGACTGTTTCCTTTGCTATGCATCAAGAGTTTTTTTTTTTTTTAGTTTGGTATAATCCTATTTCTCTATTTTTGTTTTTACTCTTGTACAAAAAATTCCTGCCCTTTTCAGTGCCTTGAAATGTTTCCCCTTTGTTTTCGTCTATTATTTTCATAACTTCTTGTCTTACATTTAAAATTTTAATATACACTATTTGAGTTTATTTTTGTAGCTAGTGAGAGATAGGGGTCTAGTTGCATCGCTCTATATGTAAATATCCTATTTTCCCAGGACTAAGTATTTAAAGACTGTCTTTTCTCTAATACATGTTTTTAACACCTTTGTTAAAAATCAACTGGCTGTATATGTTCACTCTATTTTATTCCATTGGTCTATATGTCTGTTTATATACCAAAGTGTATAATATTAAGATCTTTTAGTATGACTTTACATGAAGAGTATAATTATGACTTATTAAACAATGATTGCCTATGTTTAATTTTGAAACATTGGCATGTTTCCTCTTGTTCCAACATGCGCTTTTTTTTTTTTTTTTTTTTTTTTTTTTTTTTTTTTTTTTTTTTTTTTTTTTTTTTTTTTTTTTTTTTTTTTTTTTTTTTTTTTGCGGCACCGGGGATTGAACTCACAGCCTTGCGCCTGCCAGGGCAGGCGCTTAAGCCACTGAGCCAAACTCCCGGCCCTGGTTTTTTGAGGCAGGGGCGCACTATGTAGCTCAGGTCGGCCTTGCGCCGCGTTGTAGCCCAAGCCGGCCTCGAACTCACAACGCTCCTCCTACCTCAGCCTCCCGAGTGCTGGGATTAAAGGCGTGCGCCACCAAGCCCGGCTCTTCCAACATGTGCTTTTAATTCTTTCCTTTTCCATTAGTACTCTTCTGCTCTTGCTAAGTCTTTAGACATCATTTTCTTTTATGTAGTGGTGAAACTGAACACATTCATACAACATTCACCTTGGCCTGCAGCTCTGCCCTTATCAGACTTACATCGCATTGATTCTTGGTCTCAGTCCAAAGTGATAGAATCGAGTTAAACATTATCCAAAACAACATTCAAGCATGAATATTCAGAATTCTATTTACTGGCATCTGCAGACTTTTAGATTTATAAAAACTAGTTTCTCATTTTAAAAAATTTCCATCCACTTTTCTGTGCTTGTTATTTTTTGGTTTGGGTTTCTCTGTATTTTTTTTGGTTTTTGATGGTCCAGTTGTTTGCCTATCAGGTCTTTTGCAGCTGTAAGTTCATAACAATGACCATTCATGTCTAAAAACCCTATTAACCATTAAACTCTTCCAAGAATGTTAGATATCATCAGACATACCTCTTTCTCTTTTTCCCAGGACACAGAACCAATATGCACTTGAGAAATTGCTATTCAATTTCAAGTGAGTTTATTTTGGTAAAGAAATCAAAGGATTGATCTTCTACTTGGTTTCCTTATTCTGGTTATGTTTTCTGAAGCAATTTATTTCTCAAAAATTATCCATGTTTTAATTTTGTTTGTCACAACATAAACATGACAATAACTGAAATGCAGTTCATGCTTTTCTAAACACTTATTACCTCTTCACAAATCATCAGTTTTGAATGTTAATTTCTTTTACTATGATTCTTTTCTGATTTTCACCTTCCATCTATCTCCAAATAGAGAAACTCATGATTTTTCTTTTACATTTTGAAAATACAGTTTTACACTAATACAGAATTTTTTCATTTTTTTCTATGGCTGAAGATAATTAAATCCATATTCTACGCACATGTCTAAGGAGGCTACCTTCTTTCATTTATATAAAGTCAAAAATACCATTAAGTACTTCTTCACATTTGAGGGAACTGGAAAGCAAAATCAATTTTTCTCATGAATGTTTCAAGACTATAGGTAAGAACATCCTACACCTTTATAACAGGGCTGTGTGAAGGGTTCAAGATAAAAGGCAAGTAGGATTTCATTACTTTTGGTAAGAAATTACAGTTAGACTGGAAATTGCCAAGATTTATATTTGCACTCTTTATGGAATATGCAGATAGATAAGCAAAATCTACTTTGTATTTGACAAACCATCAACAATCTCCTGTTTTATGTTTTCTCAGGTTTTAAAATCCTCACAGGAATCAAGATGTCTTAAAACTCCATTCTCCCAATCAAAGTGCCTAAGTAGGAGGAATATTGTTTTTGCTGTGATTTGAAGTGTAACTTGGCATACTGGTGAAAGAATGAATGCTAATAAGATCTGAAAAATCAGCCCAGTCATTTGTCATAAGGATTTCTCTTTTCTGAGGTTAGTTTCATAGGACATTGTGAAGTTTGTCGTGACCTCTGAAACTAATTCCACTAAATTTTACTCAGCAAAGAATACTGTGTATTCTTTCCTGTTGTATACCCAAGCTTATTCAAGCACTGTAATTTTTTACTAAGCATTTGTTTCTTTTCAGTAGATAAAAGAAAAAAGAAAACAAACACATATTGATTGTCTTAGAAATGCTTGCCTATCTCATTCTGATTTGTGAGATCCTTTCTCTATACAAGTTTTTATATGTTGTTTGCTATCATCTCGACCCCAAATTCTTTTCTGCCTACTATGTCGTTCACTAAATAGTCTTCTTTAGGGCATTTCTACGTAGGATATTTGTCCAGTTGTATGTGTTCATTGTATGTGTTTCCCATCTCTTATACAGTCATTCATGCTTCTTTTTCATGATTCCTGAGTTATATTGGAATTAGCTAGAATCATTCTCTTCTTCAGTTTCTTTAACTCAGAAAATATGGTAACTCAGAAAAATAATTTTTTCCCAACCTTAAAAGTTAAAAAAGCACTATCTTAATACAAAATATGATTGATCCACATGCAACATCAAAGACAGACTGTGACATTTACACTTTTGATTGCCACAGTTAAATTGCACAATTTAATCACACTCATTCCTGTAAATTGCAAATCATTGTTACCAAAATAAGTAAGATGAGGAAAAGAAGTGAAGAAAAACTAATGAGAATAAGCATAAAAGGTAGATACACTGTTTATTCAAGACTGAAAACATTGTACCAACCCTTAGTGTCAGGAGCACTGTATAGATTGCATAATTTCCCCTCAACTTTCACAATTAAGCTCTGAAAATTTGAGCGGTTCTTATTCAGGAGAGACACTACCTATGATTTGAGACTTTCAGTGCTAAAGTTTGTATAGCACCAAGGAAATAGAGACAGTTGGTCACCTACCTAAAGAGCCTGAGATGCAGTAGCAATCAGTCATTTATACACACCAGCATTTGCATAAACTAATCAGCACACACCTGGATTTTTGAACCAAAAGATCATGTAGTCTGAGTGTTTGAAGGGTGTCCATACAAACTGAGCAATCATGTTTGAAAAAATGTATCACTTTCAAATATGTTTTCCTGATCAACTTTTAGTAGGAACCAAACTTTTCATTCATTGATGAGCAGAATGGAATTTCTTCATAGACAGCAATATAATTTAAAAAGTTTGTTAATTTACCTCAATTATCAAAAGTGAAGGTTGAAGTTTTTATACTATGATATCTGAAAACTCCAGTAGACTCTTAACTATGTCAGTGGAGTTCCCTTGCTATGTTACAAGCTATGCTGGTCATCACTAAGACAGCAGAAACAACACTGAGCCAGATGCTTAGTAAGACCTCTAGTAAAACCTCTAGTAAAACTAACTTTTGTGCCACTTTGCATGATCACAGAAAATATATTACATACCTCCACATTTGGAAACCAGCTTCACAGATAAGATTTCCCCACAGGCTGAGATGTTCTACCTAAGCCATTTTACAGATCTATAAATGAAAAGCTAGCAAACTGGAAACTTGGCTCTCAGACACTTGGACAATTTGAAGTTTTAATGCTTATTGACAGTTCTTCTTTTGGGATCCTATTGAACTAGGAGGACTTCAGAATACCAGATGATGAATGCTGCATCCTTCTGAAACATAGAGCTTGAGAAAAGTGTTCCTTACCTAAGAATAGGGCAAAGGTTATCAGCTGTACTCTGAAAAGGAAGTTGAGTACCTAGTTTCAAACAGAAATTCAATTTTTCAGAGCCCTGAATCCTGAGACTCTGCCTTGTGATGAGGATAATTGCTGAGGCTGTACAGACAGGTAAGCTCATTTTTTCCTTTTTGTTCTCTGTGTACTCTGGATAAAAAGTACATGAGTGAGATCTCTATATGCAATACATGGCAAGATTTAAATCATATGAGATGGGCTATAAATGCCTGTCTTCTAACCATTTATCATAGAATTCTTTTTACCTCATAAAAAGGCAGAAGAAATAAGCTAGAAGTCAGAAAATCCAGAAGTTAGTTTCAGGACAGCTATTCTATCTCCGACCTTCAGTGGATCAGGTAACCGCTCCTCATGTAGAAAAGTCAATCTATCACAGGTCAGCAGAGTAAAGTCCAATGAATCAATGTCTCATGTGCAAATTTTGTTTTCCAACCAGATATTGAAAGATCAGTAATTGGTTTTCCCACAGTCTAGGGAAATATGTTTCCTTTCCATGAGTACTGTGCCTAAGATAGAGACTGTGCAAATGAATAGCATGTACAAATTAAATCAAAGTTTGGGTGAGAAAAGTTCTTGCATAAGTCAATGTTATAATACAATGCATCCCAATCTTTCTAAATATTGACCCTGGAGAGTGGATTTCATAATAAATATGATGTCTAAAAACTTGATTTCCAAATATTTAGAATAGAGGAGAGGTTATGGCTTAGCAGGAGAGCAACAGTCTACCATACGTGAGGTACTGGGTTCAAGCTTGAGCAGTGCAAAGACAAAAAACAACAAAGCCCAACTTCCACCCAAAACAATCAAATATTTAGAATATCCTCCCTAATATTTTAATAGGTTTCCAAAGCAGTTGGCTTAGCAATAGACTGTGTTTGCAAATATTAATCAAATTTATTGAAATCACTCTATCACTTTATAAAGCTCTATAAATTCCAAAAGACTGCCTGCCAGTACACTTACGCCCCTCACCATATTTCTTTCTTTTCATGCAGCTCTCATGAGCTCAACACCTCTTTTATAAGGCATCTGACAATGAAGCTCTAGTTACTAATCATCAGGCAGAGAGCTATTGGGTATCTAGGGCTTCTCTCAAATCTTTGTATGGAATCAGTGAGGTCAACGATCTTTATTTTAGCTAAACATGTACCTGAACCTCCTTGGTCTTTAGTTAAGCACATAATGGTACTGCCTTGGTCTTCATTTTATTCTTATATTTCAGAATGCAAGGAAGTCTAGTAATTCTCCACAACTTCTCTGAAATCATAATTAAGATCATCCTTTGAGTATTATTTTTACATGTGAGGAAATAGCCCATAGATTCTCTGATTACTTTCAAACTATGCAGTCCAAGCATGAATATTTGCTCAGCAAATTATAGATGTATACTTTGATTATACTTTATAACAGTTCCTTCCAAGTCCTTGATGTATTCATCATAGGGTCAAATATTCAATGATGAAGGCTGAGTCAAATTAGAGATTCAGTCTCAACTTTGGGAGACATTGCTATCAGCTCCAGATGATTAATACCCTAAGGCAAAAAAGTACAGCAGCCAGAAATCTGAATTTTTATTTTCAATCTCTTTAATATTTAGATTTTTGACCCATTTTGATTTTAGTTTAGTATATGTTGAGGAATATGGGTCTAGACTCAAATTTTTGCATATGTAGAGCCATTTTCCCATTACCATTTATTAAAGAGGCTATCTTTCCTCCCATGTGTGTTTTGGGGCCCTTTGTCAAAGAACAAACAACTGGATGTACCTAGAATTGTTTCTATATTCTCTGTTCTGTTCCATTGAGCCACATGTTGGTTTTTGCACCAGTAAAATGGTGTTTTTATTTCTGTAGCTACGTAACAAAACTTGAAGTCCAGAATTGTAATGTCTTCTGCTTTGTTTTTTGTTTGTTTGTTTGTTTTGTTTTGTTTTCTTTTGTTTTTTGGAAAGTCAACACACAAAAACCATATGAGAAATTCAAAATATAAATAAAGAACAAAGCAAAAGATAGATCATAAGAAGTTAGGAGATAGATCTTCTCACATGGAAATAGGATAAAAATATGGAGGAAGAGGAGAGTGTAAGAAAAGGGAATGAAAAGAAGAATTGAGATGTGTGTGTACATGTACCAATTCCCCATAAGGAATGTAGTCTTGTGTATTTTAAACATGTACTAATAAAATAAAACTGAAAAACTAGTAGAGCTCACTGAGGAAGAAATTGGCAAAATAATACCATTCACAATACCTTCAAAAAATTAAATACCTAAAAACTAACATAACCAAAGAAGAAAAAAGGCCTTTACAACAAAAACTACAGGACTCTGAATAAGGTGGTTGAAGAAGACATCAGAAAATGGAAAAATACCCCAGAAACATTGATGAGCAGAAACATAATAGTCCAAATGGCCATACTTCCAAAACTGATACATAAGTTTAACACAATCCCCCCAAAAATGATAACAGTACTCCTCGGAGAGCTAGGAAAAGCAATCCTAAAATTCATATGGAGCCAGAAGAGACCCAGAACAACAAAAGTTCATACTTAGCCCTAAAGGGCTCATCCTAAAACCCCCACCGAATGCCTGAAATCATTAATAGTACTGAGTCTTATCTGTACTATGTTTTATCTGTGATAATATTTAATTTATAAGTTAGGAATAGAAAGAGAATAGTTAATAGAACAATTTAAAATATACTCTAGTAAGTCATGTGAATGTGGTTTCTCTCAAACTCTTATTGTATGCGCTCATCCTTTTTTCTGTCATGTTGCAGAGGATACAATGGCCACATGATGAGATGACTTGAGGTGAATGACATAGGCATTGTGAGGTAACAGACTCAGGGTTACTTGATTCCAAGCACTGCAATACCACAGCTGTCCCTCTGATAGTTCAGATGGTTACCAAGCAACTAATAGGTAGGTAATGTATACAGTACGGATGCCCTAGACAGAAGGATGATTCATGTCCTGAGGAAGAGGAGCGAGATGGCTTGTGATTTCATTACCCGACTCAGAATAGTGCACAACTTAAAATTTAAGGTGGTTTACTTCTAGAATTATCAGATAGTGAAGCAGTGGATAAAGGGGGATTACTTTATCCCCAGTTTAGAGAGGTAAAATCCCAAGAAGTTAAAATCTACACTGCTATTTTTAGAAACCTGTATAAATATAGTTCTTGGGATTTGAGGAATTAGGATATAATTTTAATGCCATCTCCACTTTGCCTAGTGACCTAACCTGCCTGTGCCCCTTACCTATAAAAGTAATAGCATATACGCCATAATTCATATCTCCAAGTGATGTGACAATTCCCCAGAGTAAGGCCCACTGCAACAGGCCCACTCTAACATTGAAATTCCAAGTAGCAGGAGAACAATGGTGTATCAGGCAAGGGTGGGACTCCTGCAGCAGGAAGTGGCCTATCCATTGCCCAGCATTTCTTGTTCTTTGGGGGAAAACAGTCTTTCATCTCCATAGTGTGAAAGGGCTCTAGTAAGACTGGAAAAGGAAGGGCTGGGGATTTAGCTCAATGGCCCAAGCACATGCCTGACAAGCAACAGGTCATGAGTTTGATCCCCAGTACCACAAAAACAGAAAGAGAGAGAGAGAGACTGGATAAGGCCCAGAAAACAGTCATGAAAATGACTAAAGGGTTAAAAAGTAAAACTAAAGGACATCCCACTTGGGACTCCTTCTGCATCTCTCTCTCTCTCTCTCTCTCTCTCTCTCTCTCTCTCTCAGATAGAAGCTTTCTTTCTATCAGTCAATATATTCTGCTCTTAATCTCTGTTGTTCCTAAAATTTATTCTTTGACTTTAGAGAACACGGACTCATACTAGACATCTAATAGGTTGGGAGTTTCTTTCCCCTATGTCATTTGGAGGTCTTCCACAGAGATCATCTGATGGAAGTAAAAGTTTGCTTTTGTTTCATAGATTCTGGCCTGGGACTCATTTAGGTACAAATTTTTATGCTTCAAATTTTTTTGTATCATTACCTGTTGCTTATAATTTCTTGTGCTTTGTCTTTGCCCATTGCTTTTAAATATTTGTGCTTTGTCTCTTATATAGTCTTGCTAAAATAATCTAAGTTAAAACGTGGGAAGATTATAAGGTTATGATACTTCTTTAATGGGACATTCTTTTCCTGTTTTGTTCTTGTACATGTGTTTGAACTAGTTACACAATTTACTGGTACTCCTTGCTTGAATTTATTTAGACAATAATGCTAGAGTAAGCAACATTAGAGCACCCCTAGTAGACTTTACTATAAACTTCTGCAAAATGGGTCTTCTTAAATAAAATCTAGCTCAGGCTTAGAAAATATACATGTCTGTAATGAAACACAGAACTTCTTCCATCAGTTAAATGACAGTATGTTGGTGGCTGTTCTTAAGACTTGGAGGACAGGTTTCACTGGAACAAATTGGCTCTGATCCTCTACACTCTAAAGGAAATGTCAAGCCTGTTCTGCTTCAGTTTCCTCTGGTCTTACTTCTAATCTTTTCCTGCCACTTTGTACTTTCCTTTTTAGAGGCATGTAAAATTAGAAAGAAAAGAACTCTGAGCAGTTCCAAACTTTTTCTCCTACTAAATTAAGCCCATAGAAAATGAGTGTTTGCTAATGCTGAAGACAGGAAAATCATCTTAGGTAAGGGACACATACCCTGTCTCTGGGTCAGATAAGACATCAGAATTTTGTCCAGCTTAGTGTCCTGGGCAGGCCACCTTTGGGTGACTGAACTTGAGACACAGTGGAAAGAGCTGACTTCTGGGTGAAACCAGAAGGAGCTATTTCCAAAAATGCCACATTTACAGGACCAAAAACATTTAGATTAAGGAGGCTCTCCAACATTTTATTTATACATATAAGAAAATACTTTGGTAATAAGTTGTGGACTTTAAAACCTTTATTGTAAACTTACAAACAGTTAAGTAATGATCTTGCTTAGTTTTTTAACTAGCCCTTATAGAATTTTGACAAACAATGGTTACTCTGCCACCTAGTTAAATGCTATTAGAGCAGCTGCCACTCTTAAAGCAGAGGACAGGTTTCCCCAGCATCTCTTTGGTGAATCCCCATTGAAGTCAATGGTCAATGGACTGTGGACCAGACAGGCAGCTGGATTCCTTTCTGGAGACTGATCTCTGGTTGTGTGGACCAATAGAAACTGAGAACAACTGAGAGGTCATGGCCAGGACATCCAAAGTTTCCTCAGTAGAAACTAGTTCCCTATCACAAAACAATCGCCACTTATCTGTCGTACTTATATCTCTGCTAGTAAACTAGAAACTGTCCCTAAACTTTTCAGTGGATTTTAAGATCACTTAAACTACCCCTCCCTTCAGAGATTAGGCTGAGACAGTTTGCAAATATTGTTTACATTTCACAGCAGCTAGTGGGGAATGATTTACATTTGTCCCTTTCATATGTTAAGTGTAACTAATCACCTTATTCTTCTCTGTGTGTATAAAAGACTGATGTGCCTTTACTGATATATAAAATGTCATCGCTAAATGATAATTTATAAGTTTAACCTGTGAGCTTCAAAGATACAAAAGTTTAAACAAAGCATAGCTGTGTCCTGCTACTAGGAAAGATTGCCTAGGTGGTCAGATGGGTAACAAAGTTCACAAGCTACCTGGGATGATAAAATAGTCCATGCCACTTTGACGGTGGATAGACTGGTTGGATTTTGTCTTCTATTCTATCCACATGGCATCCACCTGCCCTGGAGTGGAATCAACCTGAGGGACACCTTGAGGACATTATCAAATAGAAATAAGAAAAAGATGCCCAATTATTCATTTTTGCTTAGGTAGGTAGCTCAGTGTCAAAGTCTCATCCACTGGAAGATGTTCAACCTTTACATGTTGCCTTTTACATTGCAGACATGAGTAACTCAGTGTGAGTCTCTTACTCCTTGGGAATGCATTCCAAAGCACAGAAAGATGTTCAGCCCTTGTATGTTGAAAAAGAGTCATTTGATATTTCTCTGCATATGTGCATGACCTATGTATTGGGTAATACTATGTATCCCCAAGTCCTCACATACTTTTGATGGGGCTAAGTCCAGTGCTTGCTTGTGATATGTTTGTTGTCTAGCACCGGGATTGATAATGTGAGTGCTACACCCACCCATGAGTGGAGCTGAGATACAATGTAAAGGAAGGCGGGTCTTCCTCTTCTGTGCTTCTGCCCTCTCTCTCTCATCAGTGCACCTTGCTACTTGTGGCTGCCATGAATGGCAGCCTTGCCACGCCACACTGCCTTGGAGCCAACTAAGTAGGGACTGAAACCCCTGAGAAACTGTAAGAAATAAACCTTTCCTTCCCTAATTTTGGGCATCAGGTATTCTGTCTTGGCAATGAGTGAAAAGCAACTAAGACAGAATTTGGTACCAGAGGACTGGGGTCATTGCTGTGACTATTCTGGATCATGTGGTTTGAGAGCCTTTGGAAATGGATTGCGGGGAAAGTTTGGAAAGGTTCGGAGATGTCATCTACATGCATAGAGCTGAAACGGCTTAGGTTGTTCTGTATGGGAGATTCTTGTCAGAGCCCAGGAGACCAGAAGGCTGATGGAAAGCCTGCCAGTAAGGACCAGGCGCAGGAGGTTTCTGCTGGGAAGAAGGATGACACTGGGTGTTTGACTCCACACAATGTGTGTTACAGCTAAACAGAAAGTTTGTCTGCATTCTGCCCATGCCTGGAGACTTTGCCTGAGACTGAGATTAAGGGCAATGGATTTATTAATTTCGTGGAAGAAATCTCCAGGCAACCAAATATTGAAATGGTGGCCTGGCTTTTGTTGGGGGCTCTGAGCCAGATTTATGTTGCAGATAAAGAGCAAGGAGCATGGTGATTTAAAACCTTGTGAGTTTGGCCAGGAAGCTGTGGAGTCTAAAGATGGAGCTGAGACCTTGACTACCGAGAAGGAACAAAGGAATAAAAAAGATGGCCTGGGGGCATCCCTGGAAGCAGCGGTCCTCCACTCTTTGCAGCCTGAAGCCAACAAAAGTGAAAGAGTTTGCTTGGAAGAAAAAACCACAGAGTGCCCTGTCCAAGAGTGGCAACAAAAGGCCTCAGAGCGCCACATTCCGGAGTGGCAACAGAGGTCACAGGAGGTTCCAAAATGGAGGCGGCCATGCCAGATTCCAGAATGGCAGCAGCATAAAGAAGCTGTCTTCACAATCAGGTTCAGAGAGCTCAGCGATCCAGGCAGTCGACCCCTACAACCAAGAGAGAGGAAAGCCTGGCTACTGCTCCAGTCTGCAGCAGACCTTGGTGGCATCCACGTGGCACTGGTTTTAAATACGAGAAAAGGCTAAGGCAACTTGTACCCTGCCTGCAGAGAGTAATGTGTAAAGATGTAAGGGTGAAGCCAAGGAACATGGGTAGTCCAAGGGAAGCTATGGAAGTTAAGACCCTTGAAAGTGCTGCAGGGGTGGAGTTACTCAAGCCTTTTGGAGCTTGCAACCAGATTACTTCAGATGCTGAGCAGAGAACTCCAGGACTTAATGTTTGCCCTGCTGGATTTTGGACTTGCTTTGGTTCCAATGCTTTGTATTCCCCTGTTTGTAACTTTTGGAATGGTAATGTTTATCTTGTGCCTTTATATGTTGGAAGTGTTTAACCTCATTTTCATTTGCACAGGGGGTTACAGTTAAGAGTTTGCCATAGATCTCGGAGTAGATTTGGGACTTGAACTTTTCAACAGTGCTTAAACGGTTAAGACTTTGACAAGTCTTGGAGAGGGACTAAATGTCTTTTATATTAAGGATGTACATGAGTCCTTGGGAGTCCATGGGTGGAATGTGTTGGATAATACTATGTACCCCCAAGTCCTCACATACTTTTGATGGGGCTAAGTCCAGTGCTTGCTTGTGATAGTTTTGTTGTCTAGCACCGGGATTGATGATGTATCTTAGTTCCATGGGTGGAGCTAAGATACAATGTAAAGGAAGGCGGGTCTTCCTCTACCATGCTCCTGCCCTCTCTCTCTCATCAGTGCACCTTGCTGCTTGCAGCTACCATGAACAGCAGCCCCGTCATGCCACACTGCCTTGGAGCCAACTAAGTAGTGACTGAAACTCCTGAGAAACTGTGAGAAATAAACCTTTCCTTCCCTAATTTTGGGTGTCAGGTATTCTATCTTGGCAACAAGTGTAAAGTAACTAAGACAACTTACCTATCCCCTAGAGCCAAAATGGAATGCAGAGGGAAGAACTAATTATGATACTATTTTATGACTAGAGGCATACTGTAAAAAAAAGAGGAAAAACGATCAGAATTGTCTTATGTTCAGACTTCCTTTGCATTAAGAAATATTCCTTATTTTTGTTCTAAATGTAAATTGAGCTACAGGAAAACCAGACACCTCAGGCCCTTAAGACATTTACTACCCCGTATCTTGAGACTGCTCCTCCCCAACCTTTGAAACCTCAGCATAAGGCATCCGTAATCAAAACTGCATCCACCTTCACTGAACCTAAGATTTCCCATACCTACCCTTCCAGTCTTAAGGATGGGGCTTCTAAACCAGCAGTAATCCAGACCTTTACAGGGACATACCCACCCTTAACTGAGTTTATGCAAGTTCCTCAAGGTCAATACCCTTTACAGGAAGTAAGTGGACAATTTGAAACTTCCAGAATTCATGTACCTTTTTCTCCCAGTGACTTAAAACAGATAAAGTTAGATCTCAGAAAATTTTCAAATGACCCTGATAAGTACATTGAGGTCTTTAAAGGACTTACTCAGACCTATAAGCTAGATTAGAAAGATGTAATGCTACTCTTAAATCAAACATTGGCTTCTAGTGAGAGACAAACAGCATTTCAAGCTGCTATTGCCTTTGGAGATGAGTATCATATTGCTAATTTTAGAAAGCCAGAAGATAGACAGCCAGGGGAGCTACCAATTACCACTGGATCCCTATCCAAGACCCTTACTGGCCTAACAACCAGATGGGAGACTGGAATAAGAAACACTTCCAGAAATGTGTTCTTGAAGGTCTAAGAAGAAAAAGAACTAAACCATTCAATTATTTTAAATTATCAGCTATTCAACAAGAAAAGAAGGAACACCCCTCTACTTTTTCAAATCATTTATGAGAGACAATAATAAAACACTTCCCTACATCCTGATTTGATAAAGGGACAAATTGTTTTAAAGATAAATTTATTATCCAGTCATCCTCAGATATTAGAAAAAATTTACAAAAGATAACTTCTGCTCCAGATAGTTCACTTGACACTTTCATAAAAACTGCCTTCTTAGTATTCTATAATTGGGACTGGGAGAAACTCAAAGAGCGAAAACAAAGAGACCAAAAAGTAACTGCCTTGTCAAAGGAAATCTCCAACAGAGTGAAAAGAAAACCCATGAACTGGGAAAATATGTTAGACCACTGTCCCTCAGACAAAGGACTTCTGTCTAGAACATATAAAGAATTTTTTTAAAAACCCGGCCCCCAAAAATTCAAGGAGCCAATCTAAAAATGGGCATCTGAGATGAATACACATTTCTCAGAGGAAGAAATACAAATGGCAAATAAATATATGAAGAAATGTTCAACCTCAGTGGTCAACAGAGAAATGCAAATTAAAACAACGCTGAGATTCCATCTCACTCCATAAAGAATGGCCAAGATCAAGAAATCAACCAATAGTAAACGCTGGAGGGGCTGTGGGGGGAAAAGGAACTCTTCTCCACTGTTGGTGGGAGTGTAGGCTGGTGCGACCAGCATGGAAATCAGTGTGGAGATTCCTCAAGAAGTTAGGGTTAGAAATTCTATTTGACCCAGCTATCCCACTTCTGGGCAATTTCCCAGAAGAATTGAAAACATCATACTACAGTGACATATGTGCACCCATGTTTATAGCAACACAATTTGTAATAGCCAAAACTTGGAAACAACCCAAGTGCCTATCAATCAAGGAATGGATAAAAACTATGTGATATTTTTATATAATGAAGCACTACTCAGTTATAAAGGAAGATTGCTTCAAGATTTTTATAAGTAAACGGACATGACTTGAGACCATACTCATAAGTGAAATAAATCAAGCTCACATATGTAAATACCGCATTGTCTCCCTAGTGTAAGAAACTGAAAAAGTATATACAATCTAAAATCTACAATAAATAAAGAGTAAGAAACTGCTCATACAGGAAAAACAGTTGGGGTAGGGGAAAGGAGGAAAGAAGAAAGGAAAAAGGAAAAAAGCAAAAATTTGACAAGCTAAAAGCAAAAATAAGAGAGCTAAAAGTACTATACTACTAAACATATTAGTTATTGGAAAAGAACAGTTGATACTCATATGTTTAGATCAATTTTACATGTCTATATGTTAATCTAAGCAACACTTTTGAAGGTAATGGTATGCAATATTATAACACTGTCAAATTCTTATCATCTTGTTTTGTAAACCTATACTGTTATTGTATTGGATTTGTTGTTGTTGTTTGTTTGTCTCTTCTACTTCTTGTTTTTTTTCCTGGGTCTTTTTTCTCTTAAATAAAATACTAGCTACCTGTGTTGTGACCTTAAAAAAAAAAACAGATCTTAAGTCTGATTCTTGGGGCTCCAAGAAGAGCTCAATGACTAGACTCAACTATTACTACTATGGAAAACCAGGTCACCTTAAGACAGACTGTTTTAAGAGGCTCCCAAGCCATGCCCTAACTTTAAAGGCTGCCACTGAAAGAAAAACTGCACTTAGATTCATCTTTCCAGGTGATCCAACAAGACTAAAAGGCTTCAGGGCACTCTGTCTCCTCCCTCTGGCCAGACTGTCATCTCTACCTGTCATCTCTATGAAGAAGCCCTGAGTCATGACCAGAGTAAAAAAACCAGCCTACTGCTGGCTATTGGCACATGTCTCTTTGTCCTTCTCCAACTCTGGCCTTCCTTCCAGGCATTGTACCTCGATAAAAACAGTCACCAAAAAATATCTTGCTTAAGCTATAACTAGGATAACTTTCTCTTTATCCATTCCTTTTAGTTATGCCTGAAAGCCCAACTCCCTTCCTGGAGAGATTTTATCCTGTCTAAATAATGTAACGTATATCCAGTTTACCAATAGATGAATGATGCTGAGACTGTTTTTTACAAATACAGTACATATTGTCGTTCATGTACTAAAACTCAAAATAGAGTTTTTTATTGGTCAAAATAATGTGTTAATCTGGTTCTTCATATGTCATCAAAACTTTTGAGACAATTATAACTAAAGCTAGAGGAATTTATGAGAAAATGTCAGACTCCATCAAGAAAGGGACCCCAGAGCCCATGGGTTACAATTGCTATCCTTTAAAACAGTTTCTAATACTTACCTGTTGGCTGTAATGCTCATGCTTTTATTATACATGCCTTTGTATACATACTTTGATTATACATGCTTTGATTAAAATTTGTTCTTGCTACAGGATGCCAAATTCCAGGTAATCAAACAGATAAAACCAGTAACAAATATGCTAGATTCCTTTTATATTCCTTTTACTGGGACCTACCAGATCTTGTCCAGAGAAAGAGTTGCACGACACATATCGAGGCCTTAACTAATGTATTCAGTAGGCCTTAAATGACACAGCACCTGGTCTCTTTCTCCTAAATGAAGAAGTAAAATTAATGAGATAGGCAATCCTCCAAAATCAAATGCATTAGAAATTTTAACAGCACAGAAGATACTCTTGCAATTGTAAAAGCTGAATGTTGTGTGTACATTCCTAATCCTTTGTTAATATCTCGGTAGCTGTTCAAAATATTAGATGACAAATCAAAGACATGTCAGATTCTAAAATTCCCTCAAACTTATCTTAATCCTGCTATGGGAAGCCATTACTAGCTCTTCTTGGTGGAAATCTTTGTTAGTTGTACTCATAATTATCTTGTCAATTCTATTATTTGGCTCATGTACACTTAATTGTTTATTTGGCTTTGTCTGCTCTAGACTTACAGCTGTATACATACCCAAAATGAAAATGCCTGGTGTCTATTGAAAGCCTTTAGATAGACACTCTGAACAGAGATACTCTGTAGAGTATCTCTAACTGCCAATCAACAACTATGATCCCCTGCAGCCTGAAGAAGCCAGATCGGTCATCTCCATTTCTCCCTCACAGCAGTTCAGAGTACTTCTTCAGAGGGTGAATGTTACACGCAGTTGAATTAGATAGACTATTATAGGCATTTGGACAGGGCTGGGCCCTTGAAGGGGCCAGTGCAAAAGACCAGATGCCTCGCAACTATGGGGGAAAACAAGCATCTCCCACTGGCTGTGGGCCAGATCTCAAGACAAAAGACAAAACAAACGCAGGCTCATCCTAAGTACAAACATCAGGGATTGATATTCTAAGTAGATATCAGACCACCTTGAGGAATCTGAAAGAAGCCACTAGTCCAACTGCTTACTGGCAAAGGCCCTTTTCTGTATTTATACCCACTTGCTACATGACTTGCTTCCCTATTGAATCCTGATTTAATCAATTTTATCTGAGTAATTACACTCGTAATCTTATTGGTTGACCGTAGTTCTGTCCCACCTCACGCCCACCTGTCTTTTGAGTTTCCATTTTTCCCCGCCTAGAACTCACCTCACCTCATGATTTTGCTCTATAAAAATCCCTAGAAATGCTGGAGTCTTTGACAACCCACTGGGAACCCCTTCTGTCTCTCAGATAAAGTTTTCTTTCTCTCAATAAATATATTTTGCTCTTAAAAAAAAAAGTAAAACTAAGGAGAGTTCAAAGGAAAGCTATTTTCCAGAAACACAAAAATTGCTTGGTAAGGTTGTGACTGTCTGCAACACTTTTGTAAAGGTGGTCCTTCCCAGCTCCTCCCCATACATCACCCTGTAGATCCTCCTTCATAGAGACTGAAACTAAAGTGAATTTAAAGTACCTCAGAAATTTCAAGTAGGTAAGTGGAGGAAATTTTTAAGAAGCAAAAGTAGCCAGAAACAGCTGTTTTCCCCCATTCAGTTCAATTTGAAGAGATTTGTAAAGCAGTCATCTATTCTGGAAGGATTAAAGTTAATTTTGTGTTTTCTACGTCTGGGGTTTAGACTCAGTTGTTGGGGTTTTTGTTGTCCCATTTTGTTCTATTTGTTTTGTTTTATTTGTTTTGTGAGGATCATGAACCTCTCTCAGAGTCTTATGAAAGCTATAGATTATCTCAGAAAAGTGTCTATGTTCACAGAGATACTGAAGCTCTTTGACAACCCTGGAGGAGATTACACCTTGAGATTACTTCCAGCTGTGAGTGTTCTGAGACGCTTGGGAGAAAGGAACTCTCTATGTTCTGAGCAGCACACTCTTAGCTACAATTATCTCTGACTTCTGGGATCAGACTGTAATCCCTAGAGTGTCATTCTTACTGCTCTACATCTCATCTAGACACCAGCCCATTGCTTAGCCAGTGCATGCTGCCTGGGCAAGAAAATAGGGAGTAAAAATATTCTTGTTAAAGCAAATATAAATTGTTACTGTTTCATAAAACACCTTGTCTAACTCTCTGATGCTCCAAGCCTCAAGGCTCACTCTTGGGAATCCTGGTCATGCCCACACTCCACATGCCCTCCATCAGAAATCAACCAGAACTGCCACACTGAACAAACAAGATTATATAAAGGAAAGGACCATTGTGCTCTTCCTAAATCACTTTGGAGAAGCACATTAAAGCTGGTCTGGCTGACACGGCTTTTTAAATTGTAGTTTAGCTCAATACCAATTTATCTGAACCATCTGAGCATGGAACATCAAATCTGAAGACAGTAAAACTGGAAAACTTCATGCTTAAATATTATGTCTCCCCTACTGATACTTAACTGTCCCCCAAGCTGGCCTCCAAAGCACCCATTGAAATCACCAATTTAAAGAAAAACTTACCTGCAAATTTTAACTTCTCTATCTTTAGAATTTCTCCATTGACCATCATTCATGACTCAGCTCATGGGTGAATAATGTTTTACAAAGCCTTTTGAAAAGTATAACTATATTGCAGCAAAAAGTCCATACTCTGAAGTCTGAGTAGTTTCAAGTCCCACCGGTATCTCTTACTAGCTGTGTAAGCTTGAGCAAAGTGCTTGGTCTCTCTGTACTCTGGTTTCCTCCTATGTAAAACAGGTAAAAAGATAATTTTCATGTCTTAGTGTTGTTGCAAAGATTAAATGAGAGAAAATGCATTGAGTTCTTTAAAATGTGCATGGCACAGAGTACGTGGTCTCTGGAGCAGCATTAGAAAGTAATATTTTCTTGCACATTATCTCACTTGCTCCCCATAACAGCACTTGTGGAGAAAACAGGACAGACTTAACTCCATACGTGGGAAACAAAGGTACACTGAAGCTAAATAATTAATCACAGACCCACAGAGACTAAATGTTAGGGCTGTTATTGTTTCCTTTATATCTTTAGTTTATATTCTCTGTTGAATCATAGATCTGAGATTTTTATAAAAGCTATGGGCTATTTCTTCACTGCCTCCAAAGTGCATATCAAGTCACTCAAATTTGTGCCTATACGTTTGAGGGCTCAAGGACAACATGAAGCCTGTTCACAAAATCTCCTTAGACCACACTCGTAAGTCAAATAAGTCAAACCCATATGTGTAAATATCATATCCTCTCCCTAATGTAAAAAAAAAACTAAAAGAGTAATAAGATCAAAAATGTGCAATAGATATTGTGAAAATGAAAGGGAAAGAAAGTGATCAAAAGGAAAGAACAATTGGGATATAGGAAAGGAGAAAAAGAAGAAGGGAAAAGATTGCATGTATATAGGTATACATATATATGTGTGTATGTGTGTATATATATATATGTATATTATATATAAAAGATAGATAACTGCGTTACTAACCTCTGTAAGTTCATCAAAAAGGACAGTTTGTTCTTTCATTGTTTGATTGTTTGATCATTTTTTCATGCCTAGATCTTGTAACCTGGACAACTACTTCTAAAATAACAATATGCAATACATTAATTAGTGTTAATTTCCTACTATTTTTTGAAATTCAGTATCATTTCTTTTTTTATTTTGTTTTTAAAATAAAAAACAAAAGAAAGAAGTCTCCTCAGACTCTGTTCCAAAATACTTTTTCTTTTTTCAAGAATTTCAGAGGTGCCTGTTCTTTTTCAAGCAAATTATTTTTCTTATGTTTTTCTCCTAGGATTTAAAATCCTTGCCAGTCAGTGGTTCTCAGACAATATGGCAGCTAGAGTACTCAAAACACAGCATGAACTATGAGTCCCCTGACTCTACTGCTTCTACATTTAAATCATTCCATCTGTGTTTGAATCATTAATGCCCATTACTTCAATCTCTGCATCATTTCCCACTTGTTTCCTTCTTGCCTTCTGCTTCTATAAACAAGAATGAAGGAAATGAGTCCCAGTTGCATTTGCAGTCTAACCCTTCTTAACCTATACCAAAATTAAAGAAAGCTGGTGTCATCAAAAATTGCAAGAATTTAAGAAACTGTCAACATTTGGAAGCCCAATCAATCCATCTTTTTTTTTCTTGGTGGAAAAATAGATGTTATGTTACATGTGAACTAATTTAACCCAAATGTTTAGAACTTTTTTGTTGTCTTATTACCACTATTTTGCTTCCCAACACTTCATCAGTCAGTTTCACCATTAAGTTTAGGTTATTTCTACTACAATTTATTCAGAATAGTAGGGAGAAAAAGAATGCATTCGCCAAAACTTAGACAAGATAATCTCGCCTATGTTAGTTATTCATGTTAATAAGTCATTTTCTTGGAAGACAGCAGTTATGTGCATGTACACCTAATGTCAGCCACATTTATACAATCCTAGAGCACAAAAATGGCAAAAATATAACTGGAGTAACTGGCATTCGCACATTAGATGACTTGTAGTAACAATTACTTCAAAACAAAAGTACAGTTGTACATTAGATCAGAGCAGTATAAGTCTTGCTTAGATATTCAAACTTCATAGGAAGGGGAAATGGTTTTGTCAAATGATGGGGATAAATTTGATATTAACACAGTTTATTGATATTTCAATCTCACTTAAGGCCATTTTCATTTTGGTAATATTACACTGAATTCCTTAAAACTAGAGTAGACAATACCTCCTGACTCCCCTATTCTTAAAAAACATTGTACTTATCTCGTTTTGAATTTCTGCATCTTTTTTATTATTTTTCTCTTCAAAATAAAAAAATAAATCTTCATACTTAATCCAAATGATGCATAAATAGAACTTGTAATGAAAATATAAAAACTGTAATAAAAAGACCCCAAAATGAAAAAAAAAGAAAAGAAAGAAAAGAATAGAAGGAGAGAAAAAAGAGGCCAATATGCAGACATCTAAGAGCAGGAGAAGACAGATATTTCATTTCAACTAGAGAGAGTAAATTTATCCTTTCTCTACCCTTTTATTCTATTTAGGTTTTTAACAGATTGGACAATGCAAATCCATGAAGGTGAGGGTGATCTTAACTCAGTCTACTGAGTCAAACAAAAAACATCATGTCAGACACACCTGGAAATAATGTTTCATCAGCTATCTGGATGATCCCATAACTCATTCAAATTGACACATAAAATTAATCATTATAACTACCATGCTCCTAAACAATCATTGTTTTAGTGGTTACTGTGCAACTACTAGTAGTCAGATAATTTACCTAAGAAAGCTAACGGATACATTCAGCATCTCTTCAGCCTCCACAGAGATTTAACAGTTACATGCAGCATAAAAAGTACTATACGATATAATTCAGCTGCTAAAGCAGTCGTCAGCTAAAATCATAATGCATACGTCAAAAAAAGTACTCAATACATCATGTTTATGCCAATCAGAATCCCCAGACTAGAGGCCACCACATAGCCAAGTCAATTGCATGGCATTCTTTAAGATCCTTTAAGAATATGGACATAAGTATGCAATCAAAGGGATCAATGACATTCTGAAACCATAACCTAAAGCAGAGAATCATGAAATTGAATCTTTTTAACATTTTGAATGACCAATTATCTACATTTATGTAGCACACTCTGTTTTTCAAAAAAATTTTTAATATTTCAAGTCTTATACCTTTTGTAATATTTAGAAGACATTATTACCCTCACTTCATTGTCTATTTAATACTTGAAACCTATCATTTACTGTAAAACAGTTTTATATGTAATTACTTGTATATTAATGTACACAAAATATAAAAATATATGAAGCACAAACACTACATATCAACAAGAATGTATTATATATCAAAATTATACTTTTACATTTTTTATTGTTCAATATGTGTCTCTCCTATTAGAATTGAACTCCCTGAGGGCTTGTCTGTTTTTGACATCATTGCTTGCTCATGCTGAGTTAGAATGGGGATAAGCACACATTTGGCATTTGGTACATATTGGTTGAATGAATGTTTAATGAATTTTACACTTGAGAAAACAGAAGTTAAATAACCTACACAATGAACCAGATAGTCTATGGAAAAGACAAGACAAAACAAAAGCCTCCAGGATCCTTTAAGCTTCGACCAGGTTTCTTCCACCGTCATAAGGACTTAACGAGGAGATGGTGAAAAACATGGCATTCTCCTCCTTCCTCCTGTCTGCCTACACTTCCTTATCTCCATTATACCCACCCTCTCACAATCCTTGGATCCATCCATCACAAAAGTCCATGGACATCACTTCAAGAATCAGCTGGCAAAAGAGCTTGGTTAAAAGTTCTGAATCTTGTAAGCTTATGACTCACCATGCGACCTCCCTCTCCTCCACTGTAATGAGCTGGTAGGAAAAGCCTTTGATTAAATCTTCTCTTAGTTTTTTAGACTAGATTTTTCTTTAAAACCCTTCCTTTTGACTTTGGATCACTCTTGTTAAAATATCAAAAGAAGAGTCAGACAAAAATAACTAATATCCTCTGCTGTAACACTGGCATTGCTTTAATAAAAGAATTTCCATTTCTTCCATCTACACTGTTTTATTAAATGTGGAACATATGATGAAAGCAGGTGCCAGTGTCAACCACGAACAGAATTATCTAAAGCTTAAGAAAACTAGGGAAGGTTTTTTTTTCCTCAAAAAAAGTTTCTCTATGATCCCCTAGTTTGGCGATTAAAATGCTGATAATAGAGCATTAGAATTAGGACTGAAGATTCTGTTTAAAAACCAATGATCTTTTGTGGGGACACCACCATAAAGTACCACAGTGAAAGAAACATTGGCTCATATTACAATGTCAGAACAAATCATGTAACATTACTCTCAAGGAAAGGAACACAAAACTGTGAGATTCAGGAGGAGCGATTATAAAGGGTTTCTTTTTCTATTCCCAGTCTCACTGTTCTGGATTAAGCTCTAATTTTCTTTTATCTGAATTATTAATTAATTCCCTGGTTCTTATCTTTCAAATTTAAGACTTCTGGTTTATTCTTTAATTGCCAACACAGTGATAAATGTGAAACACAAATCTGATCATGTCATTCTCATTTTTAAAATTTATATACAGTTCAATATCCCTAAAACTGATCTCTGGACTCCTTACCATGGAATAAAATGACTAGTTTCTTGCCTGTTTTTCAAATCATTCTTCTCTCCCACAGGCACCTAGAAATCTCATTAACCATTTCCAAGTAAAGCAGGAATGACCTTCCACTAAAGCCTTATTCATCTTTTCAGATTTTTAGCTTATTTGATGATACTAATAAACTTACTGACATCTTATAGAATTCTAGGCTCCATGCTAAATGCTTTAAATACCTCATTTAATTTTTTCCAACCCATATTTGCATTCTTATAGCATATATTTAATAAGAAACTAAAGCTTGCAGTGCTTAAGCAATTTGCCCAATTTTGTGATGAGAACTAGAGCTAAGCTTCAAATTCAGATCTGATGAACTCCAAAGCAGAAGCTTACAACCACAAGATCATGTTTACTTCAGACATGGAAAGATATCAAAAATGTAAACACAACAGTTACAGTGTAGGTTCTGGAATGAAAACACAACTCAAACCCACTGCTGCCCTCAGGTTGACTAAAAGAAATACTTTAGAAAAGGTAACATTTGTGACATATGAAGTTAGATCTTTTTTATATACTACTGTATGGAAAGCACTGAAAACATTAGTGTTTCATTGTAGATAATAAATATTCATGAGGTAAATAAGTAGAACACCAATTAGAGGGAAAATCTGCAGTTCAACCCTTCCACTAGATTCTTAAAATGTGCCAAGTTAAGCAACACTGGCAAAGTACTAGGTACCTAGATAATATCTTTCTTTCTTTCTTTCTTTCTTTCTTTCTTTCTTTCTTTCTTTCTTTCTTTCTTTCTCTTTCTTTCTTTCTTTCTCTTTCTTTCTTTCTTTCTCTTTCTTTCTTTCTCTTTCTTTCTTTCTTTCATTCTCTTTCTTTCTTTCTCTTTCTCTCTTTCTCTTTCTTTCTTTCTTTCTTTCTTTCTTTCTTTCTTTCTTTCTCCCTTTCTTTCTTTCTTTCTTTACTGGTACTGGGAATTGAAATCATGACCTTGTGCTTGCCAGATAGGCATTGTGCCACTGTGCTATATTCCAGACCCATATGTATAAGATGTTTTAGAAATTGCTCATATATGTTTTGCTGTGGAATGATGTCATTGGCCAGTAGAGGCACACTCTGCAGAGTTGGGAGAGTTTATTTCATTGTATTTCACTAAGCTTTTTCTTTTCAGAACCCTTGTAAGAAATGCCATTTTGAAGTAATTTTTCTTTACCTGAGGAATTATGACTTAATTTTGGGTCTATGAATCATAGCACCACTATTTTTTCTACTCATATTGTATATCTCATATTTGAGTCAAATATCTGATCTACCTCACTGAAGTTGATGGCATAGAATTTAACCTGAAATTTACTTCATTTGGGGGCTCTATCTTTGTTTTCCATTTTCCTAGCTTTTCTCACCTACACTCGTGTGATACTCTGTGCCATTACTTTATTTTTCAACAAACCTCAAATAAGGCCATCTATCTTCCTGCAGTATTCCAGAGTTTTTTTAAATGCATTCATTTATTCCACATTCAATTATAGATTACACAACCTGTGCCAAGAAATTTTCCAAAAACAAGGGAACAGAACAAACTAAATAATAAAATCTTTATGAGGAGTGTATCTTAATAGTTTGTGTTGTCACTGTTTGATCATTTTTTATGCCTAGATTTTGTAATTTGAACAACTACTTCTAAGAAAACAATATGTAATATATTGACTAGTATTGATTCTTTACTTATTTTTTTAAATTCTGTATTACTTCTACCTTTTTTTCCTGTTTTGTTTTTTTAAAATAAAAAAAGGAGTATATCCTAGTGGAGGGGAAGGCAAACAATAGGGTCAACAATTAAACCCATGAGTCTCCTAGGTAGTAATGATTGCAAAAGAAAAAATATTCTAAGATAGGGGTGTGATGATTAATCTCAATTGTCAGCTTGATTAGATTGAGATATCTTCCTAGGAGATTAGGAAAGCACAGGGATTTGTTTTGTTTTGTTCTGTTTTGTTTCGTTGTCTTTCTGAGACAGAGTCTCGCTTTGCAGTTCAGGCTGGGCTTGAACTCACTTCGTAGTCCAGGTTGGTCTTGAACTCACAATGATCCTCCTGCCTCAGCCTCTGGAGTGCTGGGATTACAGGCATGTACCACCACACCCAACAGGAAAGCACACTTCTGAGTATGTCTGTGAGGGTGTTTCTAGAGATGATTGGCACATAGACCAGCAAGCTGAGGGGAAAGACTTGTCTTGGGTACAGAATCATCCAAAAGGTTTGTAGCCTGGATGAAATAAAAAGTTGAATAAACAAGTCAGCCTGCATGTATAAGCTCAAGTCTGACTTAACAGGTGCATCTGTTGCTGCTGCCATTGCCTTTGGACGTCAGACCCCAGCTTCTCCAGGCTTTCAATGTAAATGCACACCAACAACTTTCCAAGGAGCTTCCAGACCTTCCGTCTCTGACTGGCACGGTGTCCGTGATCCCTCTTGCTTTAAAGCTTCCAGGTTTTGGATTGAGCTGCATCTGCATCTTCTGGCTTTCCAGCATGCAACACCAATTGTGGACTGTGCTATCCAGCCTCTGATCTTAAAAACCAACTTAATAAATTCCCTTTTAATTTGTTAATATTATATTATATTATATTGTATTTGTCACAGCAACAAAAAAAAACTGACTTAAACAGATAATTTATGCTGGAAAAGTAGTATTCTTGCTGTGATTATACCTAACCATGTAGTTCAGAATTACTGGAAATAGTTTGTGGGAGAAGTTTGGAAAGATTAGAGATTCAGAATAGAAAAGTCCTAAATTACTGTAAGTAGACATTGACAGGCCACTCTAATAGGATGTCAAAAGAAAGGAATGCTGATAGGAATTCAGAGAGTAAAATTTGTGATTATGAGGTTTCAAGTAAGAACAAGGACGCTACTGCAAAGTGAACTTAAGGCCATGCATATTAAATTCTGGAAAAGAATTTGTCTACATTTTATCCACGCCAAAAATTTTGTGCGAGTGAGTGTAAAGGCAGTAGACTAATTGTTCTGGCAGAGGAAATTCCAAGGCAACAGAATGTTCAGAGAGTGGCATGGATGTCGGTGGTTGATTTTAGCCAAATTTACAATCAGAATCCAAACAGAAAGCAGTGCGAAAAATTTTTACAAACTTGCACTTCAATCAGAGAAGAAACACTGTACAGTTGAAACCAAAGAAAACATGGCTGCTAAGGATAATAGCGCCATTAAAAAGAAGTCAAGTACTTTGTGCCTGGACAGCAAGAAAAATGCTTTGAGGGCATCTCAGGAATTGCCAGCCCCAGCTGGGCTCAAAGCATGGGCTCAAATGTGTATAAGATAAACTCCTTCGAAATACTTTACTTGGTGAGCTCCAGGATGGCCCGCTCACTCAGGGCCACCTTAGGAAGTGTTTCCCCACGTTCAGCCATCCAGGCACTCAGAGCCCATCACAGTCATCATTGTAGAGGCCCAAGCACTACTCACATTGGCAGTGGACTTTGGCATCCTCCACATAATGCTAGTTTTGAAAGCACGCAGAATGCCAGAGTTGTGTGGGTGTGGAGCCTTCCACACAGATTTCAAAGGAAGACCTTGGAAGTCAGGGAATCTGTTACAGACCCAAATTCTCTTCAAGCAACTGCTTAGGGGGGAATAAATAAAGCTGTGAGAATAAATGGGAAACTGCAAGGAAGACCCCAAAAAGTTGGAAATGCAAGAAGCATAGAACATGTGCCAAGGAAAGCTGCAGGCAATGAACAGAATAAGCCCAAGAGGGAGACCTTGTGGGATACAATTTGCAAGCCCATAAGGTAAGTACTGATCATTTCTTTTGGATCTCAAATCCCACCATTACTTGACCCAGCTACTGGATGTGGGCTACAGGATTTAATGTTTTCCCTACTGGGTTTTGGCCTCACTTTGGTCTAATTCTTTTCTATCCCCCTCTTCCTCCTTTCTTTTAGGAATGGGAATGTTTACCCTGTACCTTTATATCATGGAATTATTTATGTTTTTCATATTATATACATTTTGTACTGGAAGTGTTGAGACCTCAACATGTCTTAGAGACAAATAGAATGTGTTTTGCTTAATAAGAGGCACATAGCTTTTTGGAGACCAAGGGAAGTCTTGTCACTGTTTGGATCAAAAATGACTCCCAAAAGACTTTTGTTTTTAGAGGCAGAGTTTTTATAAGGTGAGTAGATCATGGTACACAAGCCTCAAGAATCCACTGATGAGTTTGTAGCTGAATGTGCTGATAGTAAATGAGGACTGGTTGAAGTAGATCACAGAGGCATGATTTGAAAAGGTATATTGTTGTCCCTGCCCTTTCCCCCTCTTTTCTCTTCACTTCTCCTCCTACTTCTCCCTCTCCTCCTCCTTTGTCTTCTTTCTCTCTGTCAGTGTCTCTATCTTTGTCTCTATCTCTATTATCCCCATCTCTATCTCTAACTCTTTCTTTCTCTCTCTGCTTTTTTGTTGCCATATGATAAGTACATTTCTTCTGCTATGCTGTTTGTGCTTTGGAACCAGCTAACTATGGACTGAAACCTATGAAATTCAGAACCAAAATAAACATTTTCTCCTTTAAATTATGTGTCTCAAGTATTTTTTTTCCAAACAAAAGAAGTGTGATGCTAGGAAGTTTCAGGAGCTAAAAAGATGATGAACAGCAATTCTATAAAGGGGAAGACTCATTAAGACTGTAATATTTGATTGACAATTTGAGGCAGGTGAGAAAATAATCCATGAGGATATCTGATAAATGGAAATTCCAAGAGCTATTTGGGTCAGCAAATACAGAACTGTAAGATGATTTTAAGAATGATTCTTCTACTCTGAAAGAGATGGAAAACAACTAGGACTCTATTAGGTGATTTAACTCATGTATTAACAGAATCACTCTGATTTGTCTGTTGAGAATAGACTTTAGGACAAAGAGCATGTTATGACTTGTGTTTAGATGTCCCTCAAAGTCCTCATTTGATCACAGATGGAACTTTTTCAGGGAAGGCTGAATCTAGAGTGTGACAGATTCATGGAACCATGATGGGATTAAGGGTCATAAGATTAAGCGTGGGTGATTACTAAATCACTCCTCTGATTGATGTGGCACTGCCCTAATCCTACTAGCCTAGATAGACTATAAAAGGGGCAAAAGAAAAAAACTGCTAAGGTCCATTGTTTGTTTGGCTACCTTCTGCCCATCATGAACTATTTCTTTTCTACAATGCCTGTCTGTCATGGCACCCTGCCTTGGAGCCAGTCAATTATGGACTGAAACCTCCAAACTGCAAGCTAAATAAATCTTTCCTGCTTTAACTTTGGGCATTGGGTATTTTTGTCTCGGGAATTAGAAAAGTAACTAAGACAGGGTATAAGCAAGGTGATAGTCCCATAATCCAGGTAAAAACTGATGGTATCTTACCAGAATGATACAGTGGAGAAGTCATAGAATTCTGAATGTATTTTCAACAGAAAGTCTGTTATTTCCTAATGTAGTTAACACTGGTTGCCAGAAAAGAGTCAAGAAAGCTATCAAGGTTTCTACTATTAACAAATGAAAAAAATGTCAATGATTGACGTGTGAAATATTGTGATCAGAAAAGATTGTCAGAGTCTGAAGTCCAAGTCTGATCATGTTAAGTTTAAATACATACTATGTATTCAAGTGAAGGTGTCAAATGGGAAATTCAATATACTGCAGAGGAGAAGTTGCAAGAAGGATGGATATTTGGCATAGACTAAAAAAAAGAAAGAAAGAAAACAGTCCATGCACTGAATCCTGGGGTCCCTAAATGCTTACATTTAGCAGACAATAAAGAAGAACCATAAAAAAGACTTGGAAGGACAACTAAAGTAGAAGAAAAACAAGGAGAATATGTCACTCCAAAACCTAGAACAGTGCAACAAATAATAGGTGCTAAATAGTATTCACTGAATATTTGAAATGAATGTATGATTGGTATTGAGAAGATTTAAAAATAAATTATTACATTCAGTAAAATGGAGGTTTTTGATCAGCAAAGAGCTAAATATAAAAACAGAAACATTAAATCTACTAGAAGAAAGAGTAGGTAAAATCTTGAAGACATAAGGGTAGGTAGAGAATTAAAAAACCAAACTGCATGGGAAGTACTTCAAAGAATCAATAACAGGGATCTCATCTTATTAAAAAGCTTTGCACATCAAAAGAAATCACCAAAGGAGTGTAAAGAAAACTCATACATTGGGAAAAATTTTCAGCTAATTATCCCTCAGACAAAGGATTTATAGGTAAAACATACAAAAAATTGAAAAATATCAGGCCTCCCCAAATCCAAAGACCCAATTCAAAAATGGACATCTGAAATGAATAAACACTTCTCAGATGAAGAAATCCAAATGGCAAATAAATATATGAAAAAATGTTCAACATCATTGGTCATTTGCAAAATGCAAATTAAAACAATATTGAGATTCCATCTCACTCCAGAAAGAATGGTTATTATCAATAAATGAACCAATAACAAATACTGGAGGGGCTATGGATAAAAAGGAACTCTTCTTCACTGTTAGTGGAAATGTAGACTGGTACAACCACTGTGGAAATCAGTGTGGAGATTCCTCAAAAATCTAGGTTTGGATGTCCCATTCAATTCAGCTATTCCCCTTCTGACTATTTTCCCAAAAGAATTAAAAACATCATACCACAGTGATATATGCATACCCATGTTTAGAACAGCACAATTTGTAATAGCTAAATCTTGAAAAAAAATCCAAATGCCCATCAACCAGAAAGATGTGGTGTTTTTATACAATGGAGTTCTACTCAGCCATAAAGAAGGATAATCCCAATACCTTTATAGGTAAATGGATGAAACTAGAGACCATATTCATAAGTGAAATAAATCAGATTGACATGTACAAACATTTTATTGTCTCCCTAGTGTAAGAAACTGAAAGAGTTAATAAGATCCAAAATGTACAATAGGTATTGTGAAAGGGAAAGAAACTGCTCAAAAGGAAAGAACTGGGATGGGAGAAAGGAGAAAAGGAAGGGAAAAGCTATATATATATATATATATATATATATATATATATATATATATGGCTCAGGCAATTATACTACTAATCTTTATTAGCTCATCAAAACCAATGGTTTGTACTTATATTGTTTAATCAATTTTGCATACCTATATCTTGTAATCTGAGCAACCACTTTGAAGATAGCAATATGCAATATATTAACCTTTATTAATTTCCTATTATCTTGTTTTGAAATTCTGTGTCATTGTTTTCATCTGTTTAAAATTAAAATTTTAAAGATAATAAAACCAAGCAAAATAAAACAGAATAAAACCAATCAAAATAAACCAGTGTAAGTGACACAGGATTTCAAAACAATATGAAACCAGCAATGGTTACCATAATGCCTCTTGTTGTCCCCAAAAGAGCTGCAGGTATCTTCAGGCATAGTAAAAATTAAACAAAATAGAGCAGAATAGAACTAATAAAAACAAAACAATGAATGCAATAAAGGACTTCAAAACAAGACAATAGTAAATCCAAAATGACTGCCATAATCTATCTTGTTATCTTTGAAATAGCTGCCCATGCCATCAGATATCATAAAATCAGACAAAATGAAACAATAAAACCTAACCCAACAAAACAATGAAAATGATACAGGACTTCAAAACAAGATAATAGGGAATCAACAATGGCTACCACCTTCAGAAGGAGATTGCTGCATAGATACTACATTGTGTATTGTTATCCTCTGAACAGGTGATCAGACTACTGGCTTTAGAACTGGAAAGTCAGTGAAACACTAAACACTGCAAGCATTAAATTGTAATTTATCTCAATAGCTATCATCACAGCCTGTCTTTCTCTAGATCAGCTAGTCGCTTACAGTGGCAGGGGTGGGGGAAGTTTGGCTCTTTTGTTTCTCATCCTGCACATCAGAAGGGGCTGGCATCAGGCTGTCTCCCCAACAGCCTGTACATGATGCTGATTTCCACGGAGGGCTTGCTTCTTAGTGACCTCTTGTTCTCTTCCCCCACAGTCCATGAATGGCACTAACTCACAGGAAAAGGTTAGCATCTGATTGTCCCCCCAGTGGCCTGCACATGGCGCTGATTCACAGGGAGGACTTGCAAAACAAATACTTTTGATCAGTCTAGTTTCACTGAAGATACACCTGCAAAATCTTGCCTTGAGAAGAGTGAATAAGGTAGGTGCATTTGCAGACTATGTGCATAGATAACTCTTTTGAGGAGTTTCGCTCTAAAGAGGAGAAAATAAATAGCCTGAAGAACAGTTCCTATTTTAAAGATAGAAGAAATAAGAGCTAATTTGATCCACTAGAGAGGAAAATGCTAGTAATGCAAGAAGTGATAGAAATTTGTATACAAGTGTAGGCATTTATATAAGTTTATCAAAGACAGACCATCCAGAGGAGCCAAGGAGAATGACACCACTTGGTTTGATGCAGATAAGAGGGACCAGCAATGTTATGAGCATGTGGAAGTTTTCATCTGTTTTCTATTTTCTATGAAAAATAGGCAAGGAAGTCATGTGTTACAAGTGAGACTATGCAAGGAAGTCTGGAATGTTTGTAAGGAGTTTTTTCAAAAAGCATGAAATAGTTGGTATAGGGACAAGAAGAATGAATGGACCACGGGAATGCGTTGTACCTGCTGAGTAACATTAACAGCTCACTGGTATAAGTGGCCAGGCATGTGAGATATGTTTTTCCCCAGCATAGTTCTTTTGTGCCTGTGCAGATGTGGTGGAGATGATAGAGAGTAAAAAAAATAGTAAAACAAATGAACTGAAGGTCTTGGTCAAAACGTTTTGAGCATTTCAAGGTTATTATACACTCTGCATCATTGAAAATCCTTTTAAGTCTTTTTCTAGAAGTGGATGAAGCATATAAACTAAATTAATACACATTGCACACAATTCCTGCCCCCAGGTGGAAGTCCCTCTTATGTTCTTTCAACAACTTTGCATTTTGTTTAAATGGATTTTGCTGCATCGGTTTGATGAGCTATCTCTTCCAATTGGTATTGAAATACATGAGAGAAGGAGCCATTTTTAATCTCCTTTATTTTGAACAGATGAATACAAGTCTCTTTCCACACAGCACAGGGATTGCTATGACAGCTCGGTAATGTCCAAAACTGCCTTTAGTATTTGACTTGGGATTGGAAATTTACCCTCACTCTACCCCAACAGATAAGTCAGCAAAATGGTATCATGGTTTGGATTGAAATTCTCCCCAGTGGCCATGTGCTGGTGGGCTTTGTTGCCAGTCGGTGGAGTTTGGGGAAGAGGTTGCATCCTAGGGGCTCCAACTTGATCAGTAGATTAATTTAATGACAGTTACAATTTGATGGCACTATTAGAAGGCAATGGAAACTTACAAGGTAAGGCCTAAAGAGAATGGATCATCAGGGCATTTCTTTGGAGGTAATATCTTGCCTCTGGCTCCTTCCTCTCCCTCTCCTGGAGATTGAACCCAGAGCCTTTGATCTGAGCTACATTCTCAGTCTTTTTTAATTTCTTTTTATTTTGAGACTCACCAAGTTGACCAGGTTGGGCTCAAACTTGTGATCCACTTGCCTCAGGCACCCTTGCTGGGATTGCAGGAATAAGCCATCATACCAGGTTCTCTGGATCTTCTTTTTGTTCATCTCTTTCTTTGTTTTCCAACCATCAGGAGGTGAGCAACTTTGTTTCATCATGTCCTTCTAACATGATGCTTTGCTTCATTGTAGTTCCAGGAATGACAGAACCATTGCCACGGACCAAAACCTCTGAAACCATGAGCCACAATAAATATGTCCTCCTCCTTTTAAATTGATTTTCTTCTGTATTTTTGTCACAGTGACAGAAAGCTAACATATATGGCAAAAATAATAATATCAATATTAGTTGTTGCAAGAGTTAAATGAGCTTAAGATATGCAAAGCCCTTAGAAATGTTTAGCCATAAATGTTCAGTGAATATTAATTCTTTTCATAATGTGATGCCCTTCTCCCTGCCCCTCCTTCTCAACCTGTAAAGATGACTTTAACCCCCTGGTATTTGTGTAGAATTCAGTTTATATAAATGGAATACTATGTAGATATTCTGAACTCTTTGAACCCTTTGGGAGAGGGAGTATCCCACAAAATTATGGAAACTCCTTTGAACCATGAATTTTGCTTCATCCAATTTTGAAATCCCTGGGCTTGGCATAATTGCTGGGAAGCAGAATGCATTCAATATTTGTTTGTTGAACTGAATTGAATAGGACTGAGAATTTGGATAATCAGAGGAAGTAGTGAAGATTCAGTGTCTCGAGGTGGAAAAACTCCTGAAAAAAAGTGTATCTCGGGAAAAAGAGAGGGAAAGTAATACACATTTTTCCTATTTTATAATTTGGCTTATCATGAACTGATAGCTCTTCTCTCATCACCTTGGTAACGTCCCTGCTTTTCTAAACCTGGCCATTTATAACAGAATTTTTGCTAGTCATCAGGTTAAACAAAAATAAATATCCATCTAGAATGAATAAGAGACATTATAATGATTTACCAATAACCTTTCAAAATCCCATCCAAAGGATGCTTGAGGATAAATAAAATTGGCAGAGTAAGAAGCACTTTAACTCTGTACATCTTTTTCTCCCTTATTTTCATAATTTCTCTTTTAAACAAAATATCCTAATTCCAAATAAAACATCACCCACTCCCATCTTCTTCTGGCAAAGGCAGTTTGACACAAATATATCTTCCAGAAAAGGACTCTTTTGGCTTCAAGTTGGAAGAACTATCTTTGAACAAAGATGCTTAAGAAATTAATAAACATAATAGCTCCATTTATAAGAGCAAGAATTTTAGAGATAAGAACTCTAACACTTTCAGTAAACTATTCACAATTAGAGCAGGTGTAAAAGCCAAAAGTGTTTCCACCAATCATGTAAGTGAGCAATCTAGGGAAAAGCTTGATTTGCTAGAGAATTAAAAAAATAACTTGCTACTGGCGAATTTCTACCCAAATTACACTCATGATACCAGACCTTTGTCCGAATCACCTTGGAAGGTTTATAGTGACAGGGATGATGTCACTTAGAGTAAATATTGCCCTTGCTGTGGTTCTCAGGGGCAAAATACTAGAAGTACATAAACGAAAGTCACCTTATCCATTTAGCAAGATTTTCCCCATGAGCAAAATGAGATGAAATCTAGTTTCTTTTGTGAAAATTATAAGAGATCTGAGATTACCCAGTGGTATACAGGTAAATTTATTCTTAGGGAGAAAAAATCCATCTCTGATTGACAGCATTTACCAGTTTCCATGGTGTAAATATTTCCACTATTGCCAGGACGTCAGTAAGTACAAAGTTACAGGGCATTGCCAGCCTACTCCAGCACACTACTGGTGCTTACCAGTAAGATAATTGCCTTCTTTCCCCTAAGTGGAGCTGAAATGGTTATCGACTGTTATACACCCTACAACCAGTTGCAGAGGAAGGAATGTACATTGTACAGCACCCAATTCCCCCATCTCTGGGTTATCTTAAACAGATTTCTGAAATAGGGTGAATGTGCGAGTTTGAGAAAGGCCACAGGAGGCCCCAACAGCAGATAGAACACTTCAAGCTACTGCTACCATTCCACTGTACACTCAGCAGCACACTGACACTAGCTGAAGGAGTGGAACAAGTAGCTAAGTGTAGGTGCTGATTCTATCTTGGTTTCCTACCGCCTCCTTGTTTCCATTGACCATACTGCCAAATACAGAGCTGTCACTCCTCTGGTCTATCATTGGAAGAAGGAGGGGGTGTCTAACAAGACCAGTACAATAATTTCATTCCACCTCTTCAAAATTCAGCCTAGACTCGAGGTTATATAAAATTGACCAATACAGTTAAGGAGAATTTAATGTGATCACAACAGACAATGTTTCAAGGAGGTATATTTGTTAATATGATTTTCCCAACACAGCTAAGCATTGTTTTACTTTGGAAGGCAGGCTACCAACACTTACCACTCGGTGGTTTCCTGGGCAAAGATTAATATTGTCTCCATTGTGACAAGCTTTCTATTTGTAGCTGCAGACAGATGGACCCAGTTCTGTGTGTGCTTCCATTGCAACCGCTCTGCTCTGAAATTGTTTTAATCTTGGGGGAAAAACTTCTGAGCAGAGCTAGTCTAAGGGTCTACATTTCTACTTCACTTACAGACTCCAAGTAAATTCTATCATGTATTATAAGACACACCACTGGGAATTTAAGAAGTCATGTTTCTCCCCACTCTTGTTTTTCTGAGTCTGTATAAATCCATGAAAGTGCTTTTCTAAGAACATCTCATAAACTGCTGGAAAGTATGCAGCAAAACTCAAGGTCAAGTTGTTAGTTTTTTTCAGAAAGTGAAGTTGCTTTTTGAGTTCCAGAGCCCAAGTGACAACGTAGCATGTCCTGACTTTTCCTAAGTAACTTTCAAAGCTTACAATAATCTCTGGAAATGTTTTGGTTTTGGTGAGACACGATTGTAAAAAACAGGCGAAGTGAGACTCTTCTCTCTGTTTTAAAGACCACTGTCTAAGCACCTAAAACAAATAACGTGTATGTACATGTGTGTTTTGTTTGCCACATTCTTCTCAGCCCCTTTTTAAGCCCCTTCCTCAGAACATATGAACAATTCTTTTATTTGACAATTCATATTTTTACTTTCTCCTTACCAAAACAAACACTACTCATATGATTAGATCAATTTTACATGTCTATATGTCCATTTTGAAGATAACGATATGCAATATTGCAACCATTGTCAAGTTTCTATCATCCTGTTTTGTAAACCTGTAATGTTACTGTTGTGCATTTACTCTAGTTGTTTGTTTGTCTCTTTTGCTTTTTGTCTTTCTTATATGTGTCTTTTTTTCTCTTAAATAAAAAAAAGAATACCCAATCATGCCTATCATGGAACTGTATTATTCTCTGAGCAATGTCTCCACTATTCTGATAGGAAAGAAGCATGCGAATATTGTAAGAGAATATAACTAAACACATTTCCATGGATCACTTCATAAATCTCGTAAGTATCATAGCAGTTGAATGTTATGTCTTCAATCCGGAATGTTCCTCAAAAGTTTGTGTATAATGGTGGGACTTTTGAAAGGTGATTAGACAGTGAGGCATTAACCTATTGATGAGCTCCTGTACCTTTCATATGTGGGGGCTGGATGGAGGACGCAGGTCACTGGGAGCATTACCTGAAAGGAATTGTACTTGTCTGTGGTTCATCCCTCCTCTCTCTGCCTCCTGGATGCCATGGGATTGGTGACTGTCCCCTCCTGTCCCCTACCGCCCTCTATTTCTGCCTTGGAGCCAACTGACTTTGGACTGAACCCACTGAAAACTGTTGGCCAAATAAACTTTTCCTTCTTTAAAATAATAAATAAATAAAAAATAAAACAAACACTGACCATAGTGATCTCAAGATTGTTTTTCACTCTAGTGCCCAGAACAGAGTCCAGCATGTACTAAGTACCTAATAAATATTGTGGTATTAGTATCTGTCCTGCTTACTTTTTTCTCATTGTTACAAAAAAATTCCTGATGCCTAAAATTAGAGAAGGAAAGGTTTATCTAGCTTACAGTTTGGGGAGGGTTCAGTCCATACTGAGCAAGGTGGTATGGCTGAGGGGTGACCTATCATGGTGGCCACACGCGGCAAGAGAGAACAGGGCAAAAAAAGGGAGGAGCATGCCTCTTTCCCTCCCTTATATTGAATAATAGTATCTTACATCTCTGGAGCAGGGTGTCTGTTTAGTACTCAGTTCCTCCTGCACTTGTTACAGTACAGGGTATTACCTCTCTACTTGGCTAACTAAAGGGTAGGAAACAGAGGTAAAAAGTACAGACTTAGAACTAGATCCTTCAGCCTTAACCGGAGGACACCAATCATTTACCTATAAGCCTCAAGTTTATCCTTCATTATAGCTGAGTAGTACTCCATTGTATAAAAATATCACATCTTTTTTATCAGCTCCTCAGTTGATGGGCATTTGGGTTGTTCCCAAGATTTAGTTATTACAAATTGTGCTGCTTTAAACAGGGGTGCACATATATCATTGTGGTATGATGTTTTCAATTCTTCTGGGAATATGCCTAGAAGAAGAATAGCAGGGTCAAATGGGACCTCCAGCCCCAGCTTATTGAGGAACCTCCACACTGATTTCCAAAGTGGTTGCACCAGTATACACTCCCACCAACTGTGCAGAAGATTTCCTTTTTCCCAAAACCTCGTCAGCATTTGTTATTGATGGTTTTCTTGATCCTGGCCACTTTTTCTGGAGTGAGATGGAATTTCAGTGTTGTTTTAATTTGCATTTCTCTAATGACCAATGATGCTGAACATTTTTTCATGTATTTATTTGCCATTTGTATTTTTTTAGCTGAGAAGTGTGTATTCTTCTTAGATGCCCATTTTTGGATTGGGTCTTTGAATTTTGGGGGTCTGATTTTTCTAAATTCTTTATATGTTCTAGAGAGAAGTCCTTTGTCTGAGAGACAGATGGCTAAGATTTTTTCCCAATTCATGGGTTTTCTTTCCACTCTGTTAGAGATTTCTTTTGACATGAAAAAACTTTTTAATAAGACAAGATCCCAGTTGTTGATTCTGGAAAGTATTTCCTGTGCAGTTTGATTTTTGTTCATGAATTCGCTGACTAAGCCTATGTCTTCAAGATTTCTACCTACATTGTTTTCCAGCAGATTTAGTGTTTTTATTTTAATATTTTATATCTTTGATCCATTTTGACTTTAGTTTAGTGCATGATGGTAGGCATGGGTCTAGTTTTAATTTTCAGAATATGGAAAGCCAGTTTTCCCAGCACCACTTGTTAAGGAGGCTATCTTTCTTCCAGTGAACATGTTTGGCTCCTTTGTGAAAGATAAGTTGGCTGAGTGTGTTTGTAGCTGTGGCTGTGTCTTCTAATCTATGCCATTGATCTCCAGGTCTGTTTTTTTTCCCAGTACTATGCTGATTTTATCACAGTAGCTTTGTAGTATAACTTCAAATCAGGGATTGTGATGCCTTCTGCCTTGCCTTTGTTGCCCAGAATTGCCTTTGCTATTCTAGGTCTCTTCTGGTTCCAGATGAATTTCAGGAATGATTTCTCTGGATCTGTGAGGTATACTAATGGTATTTTGATTGAAATTGCATTAAATCTGTATAAAAATTTTGAGATAATGACCATTTTCACAGTGTTTGTTCTTCCTATCCATGAACAAAGAATGTCTTTCCATTTTCTGAGATCTTCGATTTCCTTTTCCAGCGTACTGTAATTTCCACTAAAAAAGATCTTTTATTTCCTTTGTTATATTGATTCATAGGTAACTCATTATTTTGGATGCTATTGTGAAGGGTGTGGTTTCCCTTATTTCTCAGTGATTTCGTTGTTTGTGTACAGGAATGCTATTGATTTTTGAGTGCTGACTTTGTATCCAGCTACATTACTGAATTTGGTTATTACACCTAGAAGTCTTTCAATGGAGTTTTGGAGGTCTTCTTTGTAGAGTATCATGTCATCTGCAAATAATGATAATTTAACTTATTCTTTTCCTATCCTTATTCCTTTTTTCTTCTCTCTTGTCTAATTGCTCTGACTAATGTTTCCAGCCCTATATTGAATAGGAGTGGTGATAGTGGACAGCCTTGTCTTGTTCCTGATTTTTGAGTGAAAGCATTCAGTTTTTGACCATTTAATATGATGCTGGTTGTTGGTTTTCCATAGACAGCTTTTAGCAGATTGAGGTAAAGACCATCTATTCAGGTTTTCTGTATGGTTCTTATCATAAATAAGTGTTGGACTTTATCAGAAGGTGTTTCTGCATCTATTAAAATTGTCATGTGATTCTTATCTTTGGCTCTATTGATATGATGTATTATGCTTATTGATTTGTGTATGTTGAACTATCCCTGCATTCCTGGGATGAATCCCATTTGGTCGTGGTGTATAATCTTCTTGATGACTTCCTGCATTCAGTTTGCCAATATTTTACAGAGGATTTTTGCATCTGTGTTCATTAGAGAGATTGGCCTGTAGTTTTCTTTTTTGGTTGGATCTTTCTCTGGTTTTCGTATTAGAGTAATGCTTGTGCCCAGGAATGAGTTCAGAAAAATCACTTCCATTTCAATTTCATTGAAGAGTTTGAGGAGTGTTGACATTAAGTCTTCCTGGAATTTCTTGTAGAATTCAGCTGTGAATCCATCAGGACCTGGGCTTTTCTTTGTTGGTAAGGTTCTAACTGCATTTTCAATTTTTCATTAACTGAAATTGGGTTATTCAGCAGTTTTACATCTTCGTGATTCAGCTTTGGTAATTCACATGTTTCTAGGAATCTGTCCATTTATTCTGTGCTATCAAACCTATGAGAGTAAAGGTTTTTGAAGTAGGTATTGATGATATTTTGTATTTCCACAGGGTCTGTAGTGATTTTGAACTTTTCATTCCTTATTGCATGAATTTGAGTTTTTTCTTTCCTTTTTTAAATCAGATTGGCTAGTGAGTTCTCAATTTTATTTATTCTTTCAAAGAACCAACTCTTTGATTTGTTAATTCTTTGTATTTGTTAATTCTTTGTATTTGTTAATTCTTTGTATTGTTTTCTTAGTCTCCATTGCATTAATTTCTGCTCTGATGTTTATAATTTCCTCCCTTCTTTGGGCTTTGGGCTTGACTTGCTTTTCTCTTTCTAGATGTTTGAGGTGTAGCATTAGGCTGTTTATTTGTGTTTATTCTGTTTTCCTGATGTGGGAATTCACCACAATAAATTTCTCTCTGGGGACTGCTTTCATTGTATCCCACAGGTTCTGGTAAGTTGCGTTTGTATTTTAGTTTGCTTGTAGATATTGTTTAACTTCTTCTTTAATGTCTTCTGTGACCCATTGATTGTTCAGGAGTGCATTATTTAATTTCCATGTGTTTATGGAGTTTTTGCAGTTTCTTTTATCATTAATTTCCAGTTTTATGGTACGATGATCAGGTTAACATGCATGAGACAATTTCAATTGGTTTGCACTTACTCAAGCATGTTCTATGGGCTAGTAAATGGTCTATTTTGGAGAATGTCCCATGTGAATCTGAGAAGAATGTATATTCTGATGCTGTTGGGTGGAATGCTCTCTACACGGCTACTAAGTCCATTTGTATGCAAGTTTGATTCAGTTCTTTTATTTCTTTGCTGATCTTCTGCCTAGTTGATCTGTCTCTTTGTGTCAATAGGGTGTTAAGATCTCCTGTTATAACTGTGTTATTGCTTATTTGATTTTTCATTTCCATTGATTTTTGTTTTATATAGCTGGGTGTTTCCACATTTGGTGCATATATATTTAAGACTGTTATTTCTTTCTCTTGAAGTTTCCCCTGTGTGTAGTGACCTTCTTTATCTCTTTTGATCATTCTTGGTTTGAAGTTCACATTATCTGCAAATAGAATAGCTACCCCTGCTTTTTGGGGGGTTCGTGTTGCATGAAGTATTGTTCTCCATCCTTTGACTTTCAGTTTATGAATTTTCTTTTGGGTTAGATGAGTTTCTTGTATACAGCATATGTTGGGTGCTGTTTCTTGATCCATTCTGCCAGTCTGTCTCTTTTGATTGGTGAATTGAAGCCATTTACACTAATGGTTATAAGTGATATACAATTGCTTATTTTTGTCATGTTATCCTTCTGCTGTTAGTTCTTTACCTTTTCCTTCTATTTAATTTTTTGTCCTTGGTGGTTTTTTTCTGTTGGTATTCTTGAGGTCGTAGTTATTTTTCTGTCTATCTAGAATATCTTTCAGTATTCTTTGCAGGGTTGGTTTGGTGATCATGAAGTTTTTCAGCTGTTCTTTATCATGGAAATATCTTATTTCTCCAACAGTTTAGAAGGATACTTTGCAGGGTACATCAATCTGGGGTGGAAGTTGTTTTCCTTTAGGATTTGAAATACTTCCCTCCATACTCTTCTTGACTTCATTGTTTGTGTTGAGAAGTCTGCTGTGATTCTGATGGGCTTTCCTGTATAGGTGATTTGTTTCTTTTCTCTAACAGCTTTTAATATTCTGTTCTTATTTTCTGGTATGTTAATTATTATATGTCTGGGTGTAGATTTATTTTGGTTATGACTAATTGGAGTTCTATATGCTTTACTCATCTGTATATCAGTTTCC
>RJWM01014577.1:0-54912 GCA_004363535.1 Dasyprocta punctata | reverse complement strand
TCTATCTGCCTCTCTGGCTTTCCTCTCCTGTGCTCCTTCAAGAGAAGAGGCAGCAGATACTCCAGGTGTCCTATATATCAAGTGTAATAATTTTTCTGTTCATGTCCTGTGATGTAAACCTAGTTCATGCAGGTACACCTGTAGTACTGCCACATGAGATCTGGAGCACAAGGACTAGTACTTCTTAGTTGCTCTGTGAGTAAATAATATATCTAATCTCTTATTGAGAATGTAATGCTTTGGGAAGAAAATATAAGAAAATTTGGACCACATCTTTGATCATTCACAGTTTGGAGCTTAGTAGTAAAAATAATGTGACAAGTTATAATGACAATTTCCAGAAAAATAAAACAAAATTAAAAATATGACTTATGTATTTATTGGGGAGAAAACTGAATTTTAATCATTAACATACATATATAAGCAAAACATTATTCTTGCAAGTCTGAATCTGCTTGTGTGAGAATATTTTGCCCAAAAAATAGAATGATGGTGAAATAGTTGTATACTCCAGGTTATTCTTTAGTAAGAGGTATATTTCAGATTCAAACTTTGAATTATTTTAATTCAGAGTCAAAATATGTTCAGTGAAATCAAATTAATATGATCTGCGGCATGTGTGTTTGTAATTGTAGGTGGTCGGTAACTTCATTCTAAGTTTTCTTTTGTAGAGATTACTACTTAAATGCAATGGATCCCATTTCTCCTTATTGAATATCAGTGGAAAATTGATTCCATGAATGTTAACATTAATACTCTTGAATCATGGTACCAAAATACCCATCACAATGACAAGTAGTGGCAATAATAATTGATACTAAATAAAATAAGGAAAGAAAAAAATGTCTTAGACATATTTTCTGAGTATGGCTGCTCAGCAGCCCTTAAAAAAAAGGAAAAGACAGTGAAAAGGTGTGTGCATCTTTATGCTTAACTATTAAGTATTTATAAAAAGCAATGCAAAGTTGAATCCCTTGTAGCTATATTTTCACAAATTACTTTGTGGATCTTTGACTTATTACAGTAACTGCTTCTACCTAACCTCCCAACAAATACAGAGACTTTAATGACTGGTATATATTATTTTCAAAAAGATAACATTAAAAATAATTGCATATATGACAGTCAAATAACACTTTGAGAAATTAAGTACAAATTTCAAGGAAAATAAAAGTAAACATTTGAAAAGATTAAAATGCTTTATTGCATCTTACACAAATATAAACCTTGCACTGAAAATTCAAACATATTTCTTCTTAAGGCACTTGCTTCCCAACTTTTAACACCCAATAACACACAGCTTGCTTATGTATGCACGTTGTTTTCTAAAATCAAATTAATTTTTGGTAGGTCATCATTTGGAGGCAGCTGAGTACTGATGATAGGGTTGATAATTATTATATTCTATATTTGTGACTAAAAGCAGCTCTGGATTTCAAAAAAATTAATAATACTTTCAGCCCAGTTATTTACAATGCTAAGTGCTTTTGAAGTTGTTTTCCTTTTTTCAGGTGTCAGAACATACTGCAAAAATAATGAGGGACAAGTTAGAAAAGTGCATTAAACACCATTGACTACTGTCATTATCTTATCAATACAAGATAATAGAAACTATTTTTAACTATGTAATTAGTAATAAAAGTGAAAGAAAATTATTTTAAAAGCTAAAATGACTTTTAAAATGATTGCAAATGAAAAGAAATCACAGTAATGGAGTAGTAACTAAACACAAATGAAAATAAAAGTAATGATGTAGCAGAGTCATATTTGTTTTATCCAGACAATTCAGTAAAAGCATATTTTACTAATGTTTTATAATATTTGCAGAAATAATTAATCTGTCATTGGTACAGAATGTAGAGGAGCAAATCAAATCAGACTTTACTTTTTTTGGATTAAAACTTCAAAAACACATGAATTTAAAAACTTTAAAAAATGTGTTTTATTTACAAAAGATAATTTACTTTGTGGTTAGGATATAGGTTTTTGGTTGGTTGGTTAGTCAGTTGGTTGTTTTTTTTTTTTTTTTCCCCAGTACGGGGAATGGATCATAGGGTCTTACACACCTAGGCAAGTGTTTTACCACTGAGCTAAACCCCCAGTCCAAGTGACTGTAGATTAAATACTAGTTATTACTTGGAATGGTGGAGGCTGCTTAACAGTGTCCATGGAAAACCATCAGAGAGATTGTGGTAATTCATTTTATTTGTCAATTTGTCTAGGTGCTAACACTCAGATATTGAACCAATGTAATTTTTGATGTTTCTGTGAACACATTTTAGATCACATTAACATGTAAATCGGCAAACTTTTAATACAGAAAATTACTTTCCTTTTTGTTGGTGGAAATCAAATCCTTAAAGTGAAGTTTTAAGAAAATTAGTTTCCAAAGGAAGAAAAACAATTTCATCTGTCTGCCATTCTGTTTTCAAAATTAGACTGCAATTTTTACCTGAATCTCCAGTCTAATGGCTTACCATGTTGATTTGAGCATCCACAATAATATGAGTCCATTTCTTAAACTAAATCTATTTCTAAATAAATGTACAACTGTTGTTGGTTCTGTTTCTTTGGAGAAATCATGACTATAGCATAATTTGGTTCTAGGAAGGCGGCGTTACTACAATAGATACTTAAAAATGTGGAAGTGGAGTGGAACTAGTAAATAGACACATGCTAGCTGAATACTTAACAGCATGCTATAAAAATTCTAGGATACATTATAGATATTGTTTATGAAATATTGAACAATAAAAGATGTGTTTTTGAGAGGAAAACCACTGGACATTAGAAGACAGATGAACATAGTACCAAGTAACAAATGACTCCTTTGAATTGTGTTCCAGTGTTTTGTACATGATAGAACTTGTAAGAGAGTAGTTGCAGTGCATTAGAGTCTGTTTTCCATCATATCTGTCATAAACAACTTATAAGGAGACCTTGGTTTGTATTTTCAGTGGACTCAGTTCATGGTTGATTGACTACCTTGTGTTTGGGCCTAATGTGAGAGAGCGCATCATTGTTGCATCCTATGATGGAACAAAGATACTCACTCACTCTGACCAGGAAGAAAAGGGAATGGAAGTGAGTGATCATGGAGTTTGGAAGGAAGTTAGTGTTCAAGGTGACAAAGCTAAAAAAGTAGCCAAGTATGAAACTGAATGTTTTTTATATAAATGCTAGTATATTTTATCTTCATCACAAGGCTAATGCAAATATTGAAAGATAGTAAATAAAGTACTGGCATCATCCAATTTGAATAATATTTCGATCTCAGTATTCTCTCAACCCACAGAGTTGAAAAATGAATTAGTTATTTTTCTGGTTGAATTTGAGATAGATTTGTCTTTTTAACATTTACATCTTTTTTTTTTTTTTTTTTTTTTTTTTTTTTTGCGGCACCGGGGATTGAACTCACAACCTCGCGCTTGCCAGGGCAGGCGCTTAAGGCACTGAGCCAAACTCCCGGCCCTGGTTTTTTGAGGCAGGGTCGCACTATGTAGCTCAGACCGGCCTTGCGCTCGCGTTGTAGCCCAAGCTGGCCTCGAACTCACAACGCTCCGCCTACCTCAGCCTCCCGAGTGCTGGGATTAAAGGCGTGCGCCACCACGCCCGGCTTACATCTATTTTCAAAAAAAGGAAATCATAAAAAGAATTTGAGTAGTTCCTTTCAGACATATACAGAAATGTTAACCAAAGTGAATTGATTAAGATAATTTGATACTGATCTGGCATAAATAGCTTTCTTTTTTCTAGTTCTGTGAAAGGTTGTATGATAGATTTTCTCTTCATTCATTGAAACATGCTTTCTTAGGCAAGTTTTTTTTAATGAAACAAGTCCTGTTTGGAATATTAGAAAGTTAACTATGCTTTCAACTTTTACATGGCAATATATGTTTGTAGGCCTGGTATATTTATTCATGTATTTATTTACTGAAAGTTAAGATTTATAGTTTAACTTCATGCCACAATCTCCAAGAAAGAAATAAATCTTATTTTGAAAAGAAACAAAATAAAAAAAAACCTATTTACTTGACTACATCAATGATAGTTTCTAAACTGCACAGTTTTACTATGCCACTGTTTATATGCTCATTGAATGAACTGAATTTTGTTCATTTCACCAATAACTTTGAAAACTTACCCTATTCAAGACACTTTACAGGGTTTTAGAACAATGGAAAGTAACAGTAAGCCTTTTCATCCTTGCAGCATGCATTCAGTTTTGAAGATGTACAATACACATATAAACACAATTTTTAGATGACTATATGAGAGCAAAATAGAGTAAAGTTGACATATGATATAATTCTAGAAGCAGTGTTAGAGGTCAGGAAGTCTTCCATGAAAGAGCTAAATAAATGAATAAGGAAGAGTTCAAGATCTCCAGACAGAGAAGAGGAATACAAAATCCTGAAACAAAATGATCTGGACTTTTTCAAGGAAGAGTAGGAAAGTGGTTAAGCAGTCCTATTTTAAATCAAGCCCTATTCAAGCCAAATTACAGTCATTATAGTTTCATTTCTAAAGAGGCTCAGAATAACAATGGAACATGATATTGGAGCCTGGAGTGAAGTCATCATGCATCTGCGAGACTTTGAGTTTTGCGTGTCGAAGCGTGAGAAGACTGGTTTTCTTCAAATCTTTGTTTTCTCAATCAGGAAGGTCACAAGTGTCAGCATACAATCAGACTAGACTGGTTCAAAGCACAAATTCTGCAAAGACAACATGTAAGACAAATACAAATATCCTTTTTCCAAGTAAATATATTTTATATTTTACTTACATAAATAATATATTTGTATATTACCTACATAATATATTACCTATATAATAATATATTTTATATTTTGCCTACATAAATAATATATTTAACTTTTTACATGCATACATTCATGAATGTACACATGGCACACATAGTCAATAGTTAAAAATGTAGCTCGATTTACTATTCATAGCTGAGTGTTGAAAATTTTCAGTATATTTCTCCAGATTTGAAAAATTCAGCAATTTCCATCAATGGACATCAGAAACTATTACGATGACATTCTTAATATTTGAATCAAAATACTTTTTCTTTGTATTTTTACTTTTCTTTGTCATCTGAATATATATACTGTTTCTTATATACAATCTATTAAAATTTCTATCCTGTCTTTTGAAACATTCTATTATCCAACTTAATATGTAATTATTCTTCATACTTTACATTATGGTAATAAATAGATGTACCAAAGTTCTTTTTGAAATATTTCACATATATAACACTTTATCTCTGCATTTATTAGGATAGCCACATAGTCATCTGAAGATAATGAATCATATGACTAATTCCAGAGACAACTGTGAGTCTAACTTCCATGATTGTCTAATACAACTATTGCCATATAATATTAGATTTTCTTTTGTTTAGTGTCTTAGCTACTTTTATTGTTGCTGAAACAAAATATCCACCACCCAAAGTTAAAGGGAAAAGGCTTATTTAGCTCACAGTTTGTAGAGGTTTTAGTCCATAATTGGCTAACTCCAAGACAAAGTGGCACATGTCAGTGGGGCAACAGTATGGCTGTGGTGGACAGAAGATGCAATAAACCTTAGCAGCATCTTTCCTCCACTTTTATATTATATCTAGACTGCTGGAATTAGGGTGGTACCAAATCAACTCAGTAACCACACTTCCTTAATCCCAGCATCACTCACTCTAAACTCAGCCACTTCCAAAAGTCTCAGACTGTATGAGGCTTTGGGGTGGGGGCATCTAGACACACACCATAATATTTGGTTTACTAAAAACAGCTGGGTTTTTGGTAACCCAAGATTATATGGAGAATAACCTCTCTCTCTCCCATTTTCCATATTCCATGGTTTAAAGATAAATGGTAAAATTATTGCAGCAAAATATTTCATCGTTTCTCTCTACAGTCAATGCCAATACTATATTAGCATCATTTTCCTAATATATTTTAGAGACACCTAATTTATAGTTGCTTACTTTTCTAACTGAAAGCCCACAATTTCCTTCACCTTGCAAATGGGGAAGTTAGCAACACAACTACACAATAAATCAAGTAAATAGCCACCAGCAGCATGAAATTATTTTCTCACAAAAAGTAAAAAAATGGAAGCCTCTAGCAGCTCCTAAGTGTAATTTATTCTATCAAAGAACATGGTAAGTACAATTCTATACAGGAAAGTGTTAGATTCATTAGGTCTGAGAAGGTAGATAGTAAGAAAGGGGGACTTTCTCTGGTTATCTTTCAGTTTAACTAGATTAATACCTGTGTTCACTGCCTGTCTAAACCACAGGACTAAAGGAGACCATGGAGAGAAATGTGCTAAGTGGAGGCCTCTCAAACCTACAGCAGCATGTCTTATTGTAAACATGAAAATAATCATTGCCAGTATTTTATAGTTTATTATATAAATTTTTTTCAACACCTATATAAAACTTGTACTTCTAATGGTGAAATTCAGAGGAGAAAAATACTTACCTTGAGTCTGATTGTTTATAATGGCATCAGGCAAATTCTCAACCACTGCTAGCTGAAGTCAGCAGAAGTAAGTTGAACTACACTGAATGTTAGAGGTGGAAGTATCTATCCTCTCCTGGTATTCTGCAAAGAAATGTGTTTTCCTCAAGGTGCAACTGAATCACTCTTGATTTTAATGGAAGAAACACAAAAACATACACATATACAGACACCGTTGATCTTCTTTTCATAAAAGAAGAATAAGAATGGCTTTGTAACTATTACTTTTAAAGTCTGTCAGTCTGTAAATTGATCACATGAATTTCAGAAAACATAAACCATCTTTCCAGCATCTGCAGGTGTTGAGTGAAGACAAAATATCTGTAACCATCCCCATGGCTAGAACAAATTGTTCTTAGTTCTAACTTCTTACAAGACAGCCATGAAAATGTAGAATCATTATTAGACACTATTGCCAGTATCTCTAAAATAGTGATCTTTCAATGTTTGCTTTTTCTCAAAGAATAAATAATGAGCTAGAAAAATTTCAGCGTTTAATCTTGACCGACTTCCTGTACAGATCTCTCTTTGATTCACTAAAGTAAATAAATAAATACAAAATTTCAATTACAGTGATTCTAAAAATAGTTATTGTTTTTCAATATGCTACATTAATTAGAGCTCACTAATGGAGCTGATTGTGTATGAGACCTATGTATTATTATACAGGGGATTTATGAGATCGGTTTCCAAGATCAGAATCTGGAGTCCCAATGGCTACTTGGCTTCTGGAGAAACTGACAGATACAGAATCAATCTAAGGTGAAAGACTGCAGGCTCTTGCAGAGTCACTGGTGTGAACCTGTCTTGGGAAGAGGTGGAGTCTGCCTTGCCAGTCACCTCAAAATCCTGCATTGCAACTGGAGATCAAAATCTGAAAGTAATGGCAAAGACTGGCGCTACTCTCCAGAAAAAAAAAAATTACTTTCATTGTCTTTCACTTCGTATTACATCCAGGATACAAGTCTATCGGTTCATATCATCCACATCTGGAATGGGTTCTCCCCACACACTTTGCAACCTCCCTGTCAATGATCCAGAGACACACACAGAACTTCACTGACCTGCCAGGAATTCCTTATTCAAGTTGACGTATCACAATTAATGACCACGTATGTCTTATAAATAAATCTTTTAGTGTGCATCTTGATTCTTATCATTTATTGATTTGTAAATACTATTTCCATTTATTAACACTACTATATCCAAGGGCCGGAAGTTTGACTCAGTGGCTTAAGCTTCTGCCTGGCAGGTACGAGGTTGTGAGTCCGATCCCCGGTAACAAACAAAAAACAAAAAACAAACAAACAAAAAAAAGCTACCATTTCCATAACTTAGTTTCTACTCTGCCACGTTTAGTGCAGCTCTCAGTAAGGACGATGAGAGGACGGAGGAATAAAGATAAGAGATAATATCCAGAAAGCCGAGGTCAGGTGGAGCCCTTTCTCCAGCTGAGAGGAAAAGGAACTGCTCAACCACCACAGCTCCTGTATTCATACATTTTTGCAGGTTGGTGTCGCGCGACACCCCTTTGCCTAGCAATCTTGGACTGGAGCAGCTTGTTTTTCCAAGGTCCTCGCCCCGACACGTGTGATCAGTTTCCAACTTCAGCTGTTTCCCACGCTCCTTCTTGTATCTTTTCTGTCTTCCTTTCTTATCTTCCTTCATCTATTGTCTCTCATTTCTTTCAATATGTTATTTTCTTTCCTCCGGTTTCTTTTTTCATCACTTTTAGGGTTTTTTTCCCCCTATACTTTTCATCTTATCTTTACAATTCTTTCCATTAACCAATCTGAATTTTTCAGTCTCTTTTTCTTTTTCTGTCTATTAAGTCCTACTTTTGGTTCCTCTACTATTTAAAGTTTCCTTTCTTTCTTTCTTTCTTTCTTTCTTTCTTTCTTTCTTTCTTTCTTTCTTTCTTTCTTTCTTTTTTTTTTGTACCAGCGATCAAACTCAATCATGTACTTGCCAGGTAGTCGCTTTGCCACTGAGCTATACCCTTGCCCCCTCTTCTTTATTTCTTAAACATTAATGCCATTTTCATTATTTACAATGCTCATCTGATCATCATAGCTATAGCCTTTTTAAGGGACCCTAAATTTTATTTGTATAGTATTGTGTGTGTGTGTGTGTGTGTGTGTGTGTGTGTTTAAGGTCATTGTATATGTCCTTCTTTACTTCTTATTTTTCTGTCATGTTTGACAAGTATGTTTAAAAAACATTCCATGTATTTAACATTTCTAGGTTTTGTAATAAATTACATTTTTATTTCTAATGGAAGATGAAAATGCTTTAGGATGAATTTTGCTCTTGTGTTTCATATTTATCAATTATGCTTTCTTAAAAATATGAAAAATAATGGAAAAAAGGCATAAGATGAACTACTGAGGAGATACTAGGAATTTTACAGTGAAATTACTGATTTTATGGGAAAATAAAGAGTCTCCAGAGGAATAAACAATATGCACACTATGTCAGAGCTAGAATCAAAACTAAACAGCTAATTTTCTGAGTTTTGTCCTGGTGAACACTTGACTATTGCTTCATTATTTGTTTATTGCAATTCAGATTTACAAAAGATTTGCATAGTTTATATGGAGCATTATCATATTTTGACTCAGTTTTCTCTGAAGTTAATGACCTACATAATTGTAGAACTTTTACATAAAGTAAGAAATTAATATCAATATATAACTTTTAATCACACTGAATACTTTAGGTGTATTCCATACATTATAGTATATACTTCTGACTATTTCAGAGTCCCAAGAAGGTGGCCATGTTGCATTAATCACATGTAACATGCTTCCCAGGTTTTTCATGTTTCACTTACTCAGCTATTTAAAGATCTGAGCAGGGCCAGGTATATAGAATGTTCCATGACTTATATTTGTCTCACACTTTCTTATCAGACTGCTGTCTTGGATTTTTCAGAAGAATAACAGTTAACATGCTGCTGATACATAATACGAATGTTACATGAAAATATCCTGACTTCATACTGAGGATGTTAACTTTCGTTTTTTAGTTAAGGTGGTTTCTGAAAAGATTCTGCATGGGAAAGTTACTTCTGTTCCACTTACCCTGTATGCCTTAGGGAATCTTGCTGACTCGCACCCAAATCAGGCAAAGGAGAAAAAATAAGCTTTCAATATTAAGGAGAAGAACAGAGAAGGCAATGAATATGTGTTCTGTACATGCACCAACTTCCCACAGAGAATGTAAACATTATGCAGAGCAAACGTCCTATTGAAGATTAACACGTTCTACTGTAGCCTCCAGTATATTGTGTGCCAATTTTGTGTCCATCAATACATCATATATCTTACAATTCAAAATAAGCTCGTGAGAGACATGATATTATTTTTCAGGAAAAAAAAAATTGTAAGACCTGATTAATCAGAGTGTCCATGTTATAAAATGGGGTTTGTGGTGTTATCTCGCTCTTTATTCATTGGATAAATTTATCAACATTTCAAAGTGAATGTAATTTTAAATTAGGAGGATCAAATAATATAATTATTTTAAAACATATATAAATCTTCTCAAGACAATCTAGCGAGACAAGTATTGTAGTTCCTGCTTATAATCTCAGATCACTGCAAGTTCTAGGCCAGCTTGGGGTACCTATAAATTCAAGGCCAGTTTAAACCATCTAGCAAGGTTCTGTCTCAATAAACAAAAAGCAAAACAAAACAAAACAACATTATTCATAAAGTAACAGAAGTTAAGATGTCATCTTCTAAAAATTAACTCATCCTTCTCAATATTTGAATTTTGAAGTGATATTTATAATCACTTGAAAAGGCAGACTGGTTATAACAGAAATCTTACAAGAATAGAGAAATAAAGGGGAGAGGAGAAAGAAACATTCTTGTGGCAAAGGAGGAATCATTTATGGATAAAGTGAAAAAGAGACAAGAGAGGAAGGAAAAGGAGAAGAAAGGATAGAAATGGAGTTATGAACACAGTAGCATTTATGGTCTGAGTATAGCAATTTTCAGCTTCTAAATATTCTTATGTCAATTTTAACAGCTTAAACAATACAAAATGGAAACCAGGCAAAGTTGATATCTATCATGCGAAGCTTTGTAAGTCTGAGGTAGGAGAAATGTGAACTTGGGGCCAGCCTGCACTGCTCAGCAAGGTCCTGTCTCATAACAACCTATATATCTATTTATATCTATATCTATACATAATATATAATGTGTATAGTGGAAAAAACTATTGTTTGCCACGTCTTTTTGTTGTAACAAATTTAGTGACACATTTAAGAGTTTTCTAGGTTTAATGTGTGGATCATTCCCTCTTCATAAAATGTATTTCAAAGAAGTTTTATTTTAGATTTTAAAAAAAACTCAAATGAAATTGATCATTTTAAAGGGAAAAATTGAAAAATAAATCTGTGTGATGGTTATTTATAAATATATACTCAATTTTAACTGCATACTTCTTTTTCAAACTTTTCTCAAACTCAGGATCTTGCACTTGCCAGGCAGGCACTGTGCCACTGAGCTATATCCCTCTTCCTACTTTTTTTTTTTTTTTTGAGATGGTGTCTTACTATGTATCCGAGGTTGGTCATGAACTCACAGTCATCCTCCTGCCTCAGGCTCCCAAGTGCTGTGCAAAGTCCAAAGGACTTTATTTTCCAAATTTAAATAGTGTATAAGGAAATCAGTATTTCACTCATTGCCAAGTTACCATTGCTAGCTAGTCTTGTTTTACATGTTGGAAGAGAAATTTTGCATCAAATTTTTTTCTTAAAAATAAAATACACACACAGATATTTACCTAATAAGTAAAATAGTTTCTTCTGACATTTGTTTTTAAAACTATCTTATTGAATATATTTTCCATAAATAAAAAATGTCCTTGATTAGTCACACAACTTATTTAATGCATAATTTGCAATTTCACACACAGGATATTAGTTTTAAAGAGATTATTTACCCTCTAATATGAGAAAATAATACAATTTCAGAAATTTCCAATTCAAATACCTTTTCCTGTCTTGTGAAATTTATTCTATATAAGACCCTAAATTGTGTTTTTTATACTGCAGGCAAAAATAATTATCAGTTCAGGTGAATCTTGGTAAGCAGTTGACTTTTCATAATAATCTTAAGTCATAATATTTACAAACAGTCCCAATTTTCCACTTTCAATTTTTGCGTTTGGAAATTCACTAGAATATAATTAACCTAAAACACTGCAAAGATAAATCGTTCCACATTTACTATTTTACACTTTCATCAATTCTGTATTATTGATATCATTTTGAGAAATTTAACTGATGGGCGTCAAGAAAGGCTTATTACTACAACCACACTTTCTAAGTAGAATTCCTTAGTTTAATTAATTCACTTAAAGAAGTTTCTCCTTTTTTATATTTCCTATATTTGGAAGATGTGACTTTCGCAGATTCACACAGAGAAAACCTATAAACTAACATAATGATGTCCAACCAAAAATTTAAATCATATATAAAATCTCTTTGCTTATTGATGAGAATCATTTATTATTTTTCTCTTTGTGTTTTTTTCTAGGCTTTGTATAAATGTTAACTCATCCTTACTTTTATTGCTTAATATCTCATAATAGTATTTTACACACTGTGGAACTTTGAGAAATAATGATGACAAAAGAAGCAAGATATTGTGCTGAGAAATGTTATTTGTATTAATATATTTCAAGCTTGATATGTCCTGATTCATGTCAATATGTCAAAAGCTGTCAAGCATTGCCTCTGGGTTCCATTTAAGTGACTCCTAAGTTAAGATTACACATGCATGGTAACATAGAGTGAAGACATTTTATAGTCGCAGTCAATAAAACATTTACTATATTAATAATTTCAATCACCACTAAATACCTTGTAAAACTTCTTTGAGCATTTATTTTCAAAAATCTATTTTCCAAAAGCAGTTAAGGGAACAAGAATATTAGTTTTAAAAACCCAGAAATTTTACTCTGAAGTGAAAAAGAAAAAAAGAAAAAGAAGCCTGGATAAGGTCATCATTTTAGTTTCATATTGTGCATTTTGAATCCAAGCATACAGTCGCTTTCCCTCCTCCATAAAAGCAATGTCTTCTTAAGATCATTTTTTAATAACTCCTGGGCAGCCTTAAGGTATTGGAAAAGATTACTTGGGGAAATAAGCTGTGTTTGGCATAAAATAATGCAATCTGTGGAGAAAGAGTGCATTATTGTCATTTCTTAGAACTTATTTGTTACAAAAGTCAGAGACTAAGATAGTAAACTCAACAATACAGTCATGTGTTTGACTGTTGTTTTAATTACATTGATGTATGATGATGTGTTTTCTCTGATTTCTCTTTTTTTCTGTTGTGGGATATCATTTGTTTCATCTATCATGGACTCTTTTTGTTTCCTGAGGGTAAATTGTAGAGGAAAATTTGCCCTGTAAAATCAAGAACAGAGATGAGACCAAAGAAGTCATCAAGCCAAATTTTTACATATGAAACAGAACAGAATTCTAAGAAAAAAAAAAAAAAACCATTGACCCTTACAGAACATTCTTATTCGGGCTGAAAGAGTCTTGGACTAAAGGTTTATATTCTCAGTCAGTATGCCACCATCCAAAAGTCTCTCTACTCTGTATTAACATCCTGAGAATGATCCCATTTTTACCTACAGCTGCTCAAGGAATAAAGGATTCAAACTCCGCAAGCTTTCTTGTTTTGCAAAAATGTAAGACAAGTAAAGAAACAAAAAGCTTCATACACACTTTAATTTTTATTTCAGAGCAAAATATTACCTTAAACAAAGTTTTTTTAGTTTCTCTTCATACTCACCTCTCCCCAGCTCTTCTTTGCATGACGGACAGCGTACCAATCATTTCTAAATCTAGGCTTTTGGGACTTTCCCTGCATGATAAGAAGATTACAGTCAGACTAGCTGTATCCTCCTTGAGCCACTCTTTTTCAGAGTTCTCCACACCACTTTCTCCTATATTTTCTCTGCCCCGACTTTCTGGTACACAACATAAATCATGACCCACAATTACTTTTGGGCCTTCTTCAATGTTTTTTTCTTGACAGTGAACTCTGAATTCAGTCATCAACTCCCTAGTATTTTTTATTTCTAAACTTTCTAATATTTCTTCAGTGTAATGCAAGAAAAGTTATTTTTTACTTTACAGATTATATGCAAGTTTATTGAGATAAATTTGTAATTAACAGTAACCTAGAGAGAGCTACCAATTGTGTTGCATCTGAACAACTAAACCTTTAATACATACTTTATAACTGAGTAAACATTAACAGGGAATGCTGTGTATTTGCAATACAGAACAAACTTGATCATGTTTATTTCTTAATTATTGCTCCTAAAATAAAGAACAAAATCCAGAATGAAATCTGACACTTGAAAAATTTTTCATCCTTTGTCTGTCTGCATTTTATTTGTTCTAGCCACATAGCTTCTTTCAATTCCTCAAATCACCCATATTTTTCTAATATCTGAGCAGTTCTGGCCATACCAATAGGTCTGAACCTCCTCATCCCTTCTAGATTCAATTCTTAATTCATTAGCTCCAAATTTACTTGTTTTCTAATGCTATTTCTGCTTCTCTGCAAGCATTGCATTTCCTCATGTATAAGATTTCATGAAATGTTCACATGAATCGTCCTTGGGAGAATTGTACAGTATATCTGATTAAGGAATCTTAATATAAAAAAAAACCTTAACACATGATAAAAATAGGTAAATCCTAAAAAGAAAGCCTTAATACATTCAGCTATAAATAAAATAAGTGTTTCTCTAATAAACATAGGGAAAACTGCTCAGAATCCCTTTTTATTTGAATAATGTTATTCAAAACAACAGTAGACACAACTACATATGTATCAGAATGGCAAAAATAAAAGAATAAATAAATACGTAGTAAGAACAAGATCATGACAGTTTTTGGAGCCACAGAAAGTCTCATTCATTGCAAACTGAAGACGTGAGTATACACATGTACTTAATGTGCTACAAATTCTTACATATAAGCCAATTTATATTTTTGTGTTTGTGCACAGTTAACTATAAAAGCATATAGTCTGTTTCTCAAAACATGGGATTAAAAGTCAATAATGTAGATCTACAATCTAGATTTAGTCATGCAAATCTTCAATAGTAAAAGGGAAACATATTTTTAGAGAAATTATTTATTCTAAGTCCGTGGCTAGAATATATAATCCATATACATATTCCTGAATATGCTGTAATACTGAAATGTGCTCAGAAACACACACAAATAAAACACCTGCACACAATAATGAAGGTATGTCAATGATTTGCTGTAGTCATAAGAGCTCTTAATGGACAAGTCTGTAACAATTTTGCAAAAAAAACACAAAAAATATATAAATAAAATGCAGTAATACTGAATTATGGACCAATGTTTAAACTTCTATGGCTCCATACTTACATAAATAAATTACTAAATAAGCAAATAAATCAATTTGTAGAAGTAATTTTCCAGTGAAAGAATTTCACATAATTTGAGAAGATAGTCTTTCCTCTGGAGATGGAGCATATTTGTACAGTTTAAAGTTAGGTCTGAAGGCAAATTTTATATGTCAACTTGGCTAAGTTGTTTTGTTCAATCACCAGTCCAAAACTGGCTGTGAAGGTGATTTTTAAAATGAGATTAGTATTTAAATTGATAGATGCCTAGCAAAAAAGTTTACTTTTCATTATTCAGGTTGACTTCACTAATTGATGGTCTTAAGAACCTGTGTTTCCCAAGAAAGAAAGAGCTCCATCTCAGAACTGCAACATAGTTACGCTACATAAGTTTCTAGCTTGGTTGCAGACTTTGAATTTAACATTATAGCGTTTACATTTATCTGTGTCTCAGTCCCTTGTTCTGTAGGCTTGAAGCTTGCCTAACACAAGAGTTGTTTAAAATACTCTCTTATCTCTTTCCATTTATATACCAATATATAGATGAACAAAAGTCAAAGAGAGAGAGATAGAGAGAGAGAGAGAGAGAGAGAGGCAAAGAGAGAGATGACAGAAGCACAGATAGTTCTGAAGACACAGATTCTGTCTAATGCAGTGATTTGAATATACAGTGTACATTGGTACTAATCAGTAATGTGTTCCAACAGGTGTGATGAGAACCAAAAATAACAAATACCCATAAATATGCCAAGACATTTTTACAGTTTTTATTTTTCTTGGTACATGTTTGCAGTAAATAATGATTGCACTGCTTTGGGGGAATTGGTACATGTATATAACACATTTTAGTTCTCTTTTTCATTCCTGTCCTCTCCTCATTCTTCCTGTTTCTCCACCTCTTGGTCCCCTTTCCTTTCCAAAACATCTTCTTTCCTGTTTCTTATTATCAACATTTTGTTTTGCTTTCTATGCTTTATGTCTCTCATGCAAGAGAAACTGCCACATTCAAACTTGTGTGTCTAATTTATTTCACGAAATATGTAGTCTCAAGGTACCTCTACTTTCCTACAAATAATTCAGGTTTATTCTTCCTTTGGCAGAGTAGTACAGCACCGTGTATGGATACCACATTTTCTTTGTCACTTCAACTGTTGATGGACATATAAGCTCTTCATGATTTAGCTGTCTTGAATTGTATGTACTGCTGTAAACCTAGATATGCATGTAGTATGATGACTGTAAATCTAGGAAAAAAAAGTAGAAGGGGAATACTTGAGTCAGAAAGAATTTCTAGTTTTAGATTTTTTAATGATCTTCCTACTGAAGGTTTTCTTCCTACTGAAGATTTTCAGGACTCTTCCTCCATCATATATGTACTAGTTTACAGTCCCACCAACAATGTACAAAGGTTCCTTACCCCTGACACAGTTTTGCCAGCATTTATTTTTGTTTGATTTCTTCATGATAACCACGCTATAAAGTAAGATGAAATATCAGTGTTGTTTTAATTTGCATTTAGCTGCTAATGAGCAGAGACATTGAGCATTTTTTTCACGTATTTACTGGTCATTTGAACTTCTGAGAAATGTCTCTATTATTTTGGTTGCAGTTTTTTGACTGTCTTTTGTTTTAGGGGACCTATTTCTTTTATCTCTTTATATAGTCTAGATATTAGTTCACTGTTCTAGAAATATCTGGCAACAGTTTTTTTTTTGTCATTCTGTAGGATATCTCTTCACTTTTTTGGTTATTTCTTTTGTTGTACAGAAACATTTTAACTTAATATGATTCCATTTGTTGATTCTTATACCTTGTGCAGTGAGGATCTGTTCAGAAAATTCTTGCCTACGACTATATATTTGAGTGCTTTACCTATATTTATCTTTCAGCAGATTGTTCTGCTTTGACATTTAGGTCTTTGATTCATTTTTTATTTTAATTTAGTGCATGGTAGGCAATACGGGTCTCGATTCAATCATCTGGATTGTATAGCCATTTTTCTCAGCACGATTTGTTAAAGAGGCTATCTTTCCACCAGGTCTATTGTCAAAGATCAGATAGCTGAATAGGCTTGGCGTAGTTTCTGTGTCCTCTATTTTATTCTGTTGGTCCACCTATTTGTTTCTGTCAATACCATACTATTTTTATTACTGTAGTTGCAGCATAACTTGAAATTTGAAATTGTGTTGCAGCCCAGTTTGCTCATTTCCTAGGATTGCTTTTGTTATTCTGGATCTCTTCTTCCATGAGTTTTAAAACTATTTTTTCTACTTCTGTGAGGAATGTTATTTACATTTTATTGAAATTATTTTAAATTAGTATGTGAGTTTTGGAATTATGGCCATTTTGACAACATTGGTCCTGCCTATCTGGGGACTGGTGATATCTTTCCTTTTACTGATATCCTCTTTGATCTCTCTTTTAAGAGTACTGTAATTTTCATTGTAAAGGTATTTCACTTTGTTAATTAATGACTTTTAAATTTTTCTCGATGCTATTATGAATGGTATTGTCTTCCTACTTGCTTTCTGGGTGAGTTCATTTCTCCCTAATTCTATAAATTGTCTTTAATCTCTTAATTGTTTCTTTTTCCAAGCAGAACCTTTTTATTCAATGTAGTGCCTCTTGTCCAATTTGCTTTTACTGCCCATGTGTTTTTGGTGCCATAACCCTAGAAACATTGCCAAAACTAACATAATGAAGTTCTTCTTTGTTACAGCTTAGAACTATTACAGCTTTAAAATTTACATTGAAGTTTTTAATCCTTTTTTATTGATTCTTGTGTATGTGTAAGGAAAGCTCCAATTTCATTCTATGTGGAAATCTTTTCTGAGCATCACTTATTGAAGACACATTATGCTTTTGATATTATGTTCTTGGGAATGTTGGTGAAGATCAATAGGCTGTGTGTGTTTAGATTGATACTGTGTTTGCTTGTTTGTTTGCTTTTTGTGGTACTGTGAAGAAAATTCAGGACCTTGCATTTCCCAGGCTGGCACTGCACTGCTAAAACATGTGCCCAGTCTTTAGAGCTCTCTATATTGTTTCAATGGTCTGTGAATGTGTCTTTATGCAAATACCATATACTTCAGTTATTACAGTTTCCCAATACAATTTGAAGTCACTCTGTTTAACACCTTAGCATCTTACTCAAGATTGATTGTGATAGACAAAGTTCTTCCTGATTTCATGTTAATTTTATTATTTTTTCTATTTCTGAGAAAAACAGTGTCAACGTTTTGATATGAATTAAATTGAATTAATAGATTGCTATAGGTAATATAAATATTTTATGAATATTATCTTTCAGTTTATGATCACAGGATTTCTTTTCATGTGCTTAGGTCTTATTTATCTTTGGCAATGTTTTGAAGATTCAAGTGCACAAGTCTTTCCTTCCCTTAGATAAGATTATTCTAACTATTCATTTTATTTGGAATTAATATGGTGAGACTGATTTTCACTTCAGAATTTATTGTAAGTGCATAGAACCATAATTTATATTTGCATGTAGATCTCCTGTGCAACAACATCACACAAGTCATTTTTCAATACTAACTTTTCAATGGCATCTTCAGGGATTTTATATGTAAGATCATAAAATTTGCAAACCAAATTGCAAACTGCATTTGATTTTCAAATGATGAAATCACAGCAGTCTATATAAAAAAAGAAGATGATCAATATTAAATTGAAAGACAAAAGTTATCACCTATCAATTGTATTTCTGGTCATTTATAAAAAACAATTGAAGATAAGAACTGTAAGCGATATTAGTACATCTATATTTGATTGCATCAAGACATAGAATTTAAATGAATAGATATAATATGATACATACACAGTCATGAAGACAGTGGAATGTTATTTATTCTTTCAAAAAGTAATGCCATAATATATGAGAAAATAATATGAATGAAATTTGGAGACTTTATGGTCAATAAGAGAAACCAAACAGAAAAGGACAAATGCGACATGATTCCATTTATGACAGGCATATGAACTATTCAAGTATATGGAATCAGAGAGTAGAACGGTGGTTGCCAGAGGTTGGATCAATGGTACAATGGAGGGTTGCTATTTAAAGTATTTACATTTTTGGCAAGGTGAGTAAGTTCTGGAGATCTGTTTGCTTAGCACTATACATACACTGACTAATAATATATTGTACACTTAATTTTTTAATGATGATATATCCCATGTTTTCACAAAAACAAAATCAAATATAAATGGCATAGTATATTTAAAGAATTATTGTGTAATAATAATTTATGCTATGTACTTGTATATACACATGTGTTTGTAACTGTGAAATTCAATGTTATGGAGGGGTGCCAAATCATATGTGTTAAGAGTCATTGCCAGTGGCTTTCTAAACTTTTTGTAACCACTTATATTTCCAATAGGAGTACAAGAGAATTTCTCTCCTCCCTGATTCCCAAATAGCATGAGAATCTGTCTGATGGATGGATAAAGAGTAAGTAGATAAGTAGATAGATAGATAGATCGATAGATTTAATTTTTGCCAACCTATTGAAATAGAATATCTCCTTCTACTGTGAAATGTATTGCATTCACAACTAGTAAGAATAGTTTTCCACATAAATACTGATCATTTGTATTTCTGTATTTTTCATTTATCCACCAGAGTATGTTTTTTCACAATAATTGTAATAAGGTTTTTCATTTTGTTTTGCCGTAGAGCACTTGTAGAAAATTTTGTTCACACAGGCGCCAATGTATTTCCCAAGCTCTTGTTTAGACTAAGATTTTCCAGTTCATTTTAAAACTCTATATGTAAATAACTCTGATAATACGTGCAGTTACTTAGATACTTTCATGATTTCTTGTAAAGGAGTGCTTCATTAATGGTTATTCCTTGCTTTATTTTATGTTATCAGGTATAAAATATGCAACACAAGGAAATGGCTGTGTTTTGAAATCTATTAATACAATTATTTTCAATTAGTAGAACAACTTACATAATACAAAAAAACCCACACTTTTTGGCATACACAATTATTTTAGTTATATGTTTTTTGGCTTGCTTATTTATAAATCTCTCAATGTTCTCTCTAAATCCATTAACAACTTTTTTCAGATTATTAATTTTCTCACATTTATTTTGAGATGAGAAATTAGGTGAACAACTTCAAAAGATAGTCACTATTTTAATATAAGTTTATATAAAAATTTGTATTCATTACTCATAATTTTGACCAATTATTAACAATCTTCCTGCAGTTCAGAGACTAAATAATTCTTTTCCCAACTAAGTTTTGAGCTGATAAATACAACATCTTCTCCTTGACTATATGATTGAAAACATACATATTTAACTGAGAACTATGATTAATATTGGATTAATCAAAATAAAAACAATTCATCAGGAAAATGGTCACATAAGAAAATAAAACCTCAAAGTAAATCTAACAGTATGGTAAGACAAGGAATTAATATAAAAAAATGAAATGCAAAGAATGAAAAAATATAACCCAGGTGGATTTTTAAAAAACAATTGTTGAGATACATTAAAATTACATAAAATTCTAACAAAATGAGCCATCAATAAAATGCCTTATTAGCCAAAGAAAATGAGTATCTATTTTTAATAAAATTGAACATCATCCAAAACAGTGTGCTTAAATAAGGAATGTATCTAATTTTATTTGGATAGTGTCCTAAGACTATGTATTGTTAGATGTAATAGTATTTTAACATTTCCAAACTGATTTTTACCACTCTGATAGGTTTTTATCTCTTCTCTGAATGTATAGTCAAGACATATCTGACCTGGTTGAAAATGGAGGGACAAAATTTTGCAAACTTTTCTTTTCTGTAAACACTAATTGTTTTGGAAAATGAGTTTCTGTTATAGGAATTATTAGGTTTTTAATGATAATATTGATACATGGCTTATTTGCAAAGCATTACAAGTGATTGCTTCCATGTTCACTGATAGAAATGTAACTCATTTCCATAAGCTGCAAACCATCTACCTCTCAGCTTCATCCAAGAGCATCAGCCCTTGAATGAACTCTAGAAAGTTCTCATCTATCAGACATAGCTGTCAAACAAGCAATTCAATACGTGTCATAGTGAACACATAATGAATTCACAGATGTAAGTGACCATGATATTGGAACAGAAAGGTGATGAGAAAAAATAATTGTGGCTACCATATATTGCTTAGGTGACTATACATTTTGCACACTATAGGAGAAATTCGATTCTCAATCTTTATTAAGGACAAAGAATAAAAAGAATTAAATTTTACAAGGTGAAAGTATGCAGTTCATTTCATCAGTTCGTTGATTACACTCAGCATTAAGCATTAGTCAAGCTTTTATAAAGAATGGTAAGTGGCAGCATATTTGCTCTTTCTATGTTAAATTCATTCAACTTGAAAGTATTGCTCATGTACAATGACAGGGTGACAGACTTCTTAGATAAACAAAAGAAAAAAGCTAATTTGCATTTTGTTAATGCTTCTTGGCATCATTTCACATGGTATTCTTATCAACATGCTCGATAAATTACAGAATTTATACAAAAGGGTCACATCCAAATAGTAGTAATCAATGACTCTGTCAAACACAGGCAAACTTTAAGGAATCAAAATAGTTGACCCAAAAGATATCACTTACATATCTTATCAGAAGTCTAATGAAAAAAATGTCAAACTTTTCATTAAATTAGTAGAGGATAGCATGACAAGTGAAGTTTCCTGTACTGATGAAATCAACAGTATTTTTTAATGATTTTGATGCATCAGATAAATTCCATGAAAACATATTTGACTACTTTAACAAATAGTATAATATCATGCTTAAGTGTGAGTAAGGATGAGGAGTTCTGATCACCAAAATGCAGAGCTTTCTAAGGAATATTTTATTTTTCTTGGTAGTGGTGTTGGTAATGGGAATACTGCACTGAATTACATCCCCAGTTGATTTTGTATTCCTTACATTGAAACAGGATCTTACTAAATTTAGTTTGTCATGCTTGGGCTCTGACTTCTAATTCTCCTACCTCTATCGCTCAGAATGCTGGCATTAGCTGAGTTATTTTACCGGGAACTGTGGTGTATTTTTATTTATGAGTTTCACCCTTCTTGGAATAATCAACTGTGTGAAAGAAATGAAGAAAATAACTATATTAGGTTGTAGCAAAGATCCATGTACATGTCTATACAGTAACATTTTTACCAAAAAAATTCCAAGTAGGACTTACACATCCTTATACCATTTTTATGTCTTTATTTAGATTGTAAAAATGGAAGAAAATTATTCTTTAAACACTCTGAAATCCACAAGCACACATATTTACTTCTAAGGAAAATCTTTTTAATTGAATATGATTTGTGCATTAAGATATTTGTGAATGAGAAGCTTACTTTCCATTTTATTTACTACTTACACAATTTCATATGCTCCTTCCCTCAGTATACATGAACTTGGGTGATTTAACTTCCCTTCTCTTGGATTGGTGTCCAAATGTGGCAGGTTGTCTCAATAGCAGAAAAAAAAAATTCTCACATTCCATGTAATACACTAATAGCCATGAGACAGTAAAATGTAGAGAGCTACTGAATACCAACAAACATAGTTGCTTTTAAATTTATAACTGTCTGAGGCTATTTTTTCATTGCTAATAGGATAGATCTTTTTATCTCCAGAGTTATTCATCCTATATGAGCAGAGCTTTCAAGGTGAATTGATTTCAGCCTGTAAAAACAAATACATTGCTTCAAGACATGCTTTATAAATGCTGCCTGGTGTGCTGCCACAGTTATGAGATTTTAGTCATAAATAAAATGATGTTTGATGAGTGAAATCACTCCAAACTGCTAAGTGGCCCAACCAGAAGATACATCAAAATCTGAAAGATAAAAACTTCTAAATTTGTTATAAATAGTTAAGGTCAAAATGTAATTGTATAACGTAATGATTTAATTTCAAGTAAGATTAAGGGCATATAACAGATACAAATGTTGCTGAAAACTTCTTGCTGAATTGGCTTAAGAAAACAGTAATAGATTTCTAAAGCAATTAAAGTCAGTAACAAAATCCTAGTTATTTTCAAATAGTGTATAGATATACACATTAGCTAATTTGAATAACATTTTAATAACACTTAAATTGACTCTATAACTTTGAGAGATAAAAACTATATTCATCTACTTAGTGTTATTGTAGTGGTTGATTGATTATGTCAACTTGAAACATTTAGAAGCTTAACTAAAAGAGATTAGGAACTCTACACCCTAGGGCATAGAAGACCTGCCCTAGGGTGGCTCATCACCAGGATGGTATAAAGAGAAGGAAGAAGGACAAATACATTCCATTCTTTGGAGGAGCTCCAGTATTCGCCTTTGGTTTAGACATCATCTCCTGGCTTCCAACATAGACTGTTCTGCTTTCCGGTGTAGATGCTTCAGTTTTCCAGCATAGACCTTTCGGCTCTCCATTGCAGACCCATCAGCCTGCTGGTGTGGACTTGCACAGGACACTGACGTGAACCCCAGACCTTGGATAGAATCCTTCGGCCTCCAGCGTGCAAGCAACTTTTGCACGCTTCCTTATCCAACTGTGTGAGTGACCATCGTAAGCCTATCCTGTAATTTCTATACTTTTATATATCTTGTGTAATTTCTGTTTTCTCTAGTAAACCCTGATACAGCAACCATAGACGAACCATAAAAAAATACTGGGCACTTTTCATTCGCTTGTGCATGTGCCCTGACAGCCCTGGGTATCCTTGGCATGTCCTATCCTCATTATCATATGCTTAAACGTTCAAAATTAAAAGTAAGGCAAGGCTAAGTCATAGATATGCAGCAGTAGGCTGTGGCACACCCTAAAACAGGAAGTATGGTAAAATAAAAAAGTCATAATAATAAAACCCCTTGTTGCCCACACTCTGGTGGTGTACAGGCTAGTGCATTAGCTGGTCCTGCTTTATAATAAAGTCTTTCATATTAAAACTGCTTCCTTGCTTGCAGATGGTATCTCACCAGTTTTAAAGAGATCCAGGCAGCCAACCCCTACAGCCAAAAGAGAGAAAAGCCTGGTTACTGCTCCAGCCTGCAGCGAACCTTGGCGGCATCCATGTGGTGCTGGTTTTAAATACAAAAAAAGGCTAAGGCAGCTTCCGCCTCACCTACAGAGAGCAATATATAAAGATATAAGGGTGGAGTCAAAAAACATAGATCGTTCAAGAAAAGCTATAAAAGTTAAGACTCCTAAAGGTGCCACAGGGGTGGAGTCACTCAAGCCTGTTAGAGCTTATGACCAGATTACTTCAGATGTTGAGCAAAAAACTCCAAGACTTAATGTTTGCTCTGCTGGATTTTACACTTGCTTTAGTTCCAGTGCTTTATATTCCCATTTGTAACTTTTGAAATGGTAATGTTTATCTTGTGCCTTTATATGTTAAAAGTGCTTAACCTTGTTTTCATTTATACAGGGGGTTACAGATAAGAGTTTGCCATAGATCTCAAACTTTTCAGCAATGCTAAAACTGTTAAGACTTTGGCAACTCCTAGAGATAGACTAAATGTCTTTTGTAGTAAGGATATAAATGAGTCCTTGGGGGTCCAGGGTTGGAATGTATTGGGTAATACTATGTACCCCCAAGTCTTCATGCTTTTGATGGGGCTGAGTCTAGTGCTTGTGTTCAGTTTGTTGTCTAGCACTGAGATTGACACACACCCAGGGGTAAAACTGAGATACAGTGTAAGAACAGGTGGGTCTTCCCCTTCTGCTCTCTCTCTCTCTCTCTCTCTCTCTCTCTCTCTTGCCAGCATGCCTTGTGGCTTGTAGCCACCATAAACGGTAGCCCTGCCACCCCATGCTGACTTAGAGCCAACGAATAGACTAAAACTCCCCAAAAAACTGTAAGAATAAACCTTTCCTTCCCTAATTTTGGGTGTCAGATATTTTGTCCCCACAATGAGCAAAAAGTAACTAAGACAGTTATTTTTCAAAAGGGAGAGAAATGAAAGGAACAAGTATTATTAATTAAGAAACAGAAAATAGATATTTTCAAAAATAACATCTAATTATATTCAAAATCATGTTACTATCATATTGTGCAATGCATATGCATTACTTCTCTTTAAAATTCATTCTCATTAATAAATATTAGAGTGAAAAATATCTAGTCAATAATCAAATCTCAGATGTACATTTTTCTAATATCAAATTCTAATGCTCTCTGTTCCTTCAAATACAAGGGTGATTTTTATTCTTCTATATTTCCCTAAACCTTGTTATGTGACACCCAATATGATTCAGTATTCAAATTTCTAACCAGGAGTGGCGGTACATACCTGTAATGCCATCACTTGGGATGCTGAGGCAGAAAGATTGCCATGAGTTCAAGGCCAACCTGGGCTACATATTGAGTTCATGGCTACATAGTAAGCCTGAACTACTTAGTGAAACCCTATATCAAAAAAAATCAAGTTTATGTGCTTTATAAAACTACAGCAATTAATACTGAATAATTTTTTTTCATTTTTTTTTATACTCAGCACTTGCTCTTTTCCTGTGAATTTTAAATAAGCTCAAGAGACAGAGATATTCATCCTGCAGATTCTGTACATGTGGTCTTTCCCATTTCTCATCTTCTTGGAATGAGTTGGCAATACAACTAATTGAGCCCAAAGAATTCTAAGAAAAAAAAAGAGCATGTATATAATTTCTCATAGATATATATTTTAGTTAGAGAAACAGCAATTTTCTTTCTCTTCATCATAGTTATGTGAAAGAGTTATTTTCTCTATTTTAGAGCAGCATGACATAAAAGCCTCCATTAGCCTGGGTACATAGTAACTCTAAGGAAAAATATCTGCTGGACTAAAAAGTACATAAGAGATGAGATAAAAAATAAATCTTCATGGCAGTGAACCACTTAAAATGTGTCAAAAATTGCTACACTAATCTCAATAGGTGGGATGCTTTTATAAGAAATACTTAAAATACACTAGAGTAGCGTAAAAGTCAGTTAATGGGTGGGATAAATGCCTTAAACAGGAAAATAATCACATTTTTAATTTTATGCATTAGCAAAACACTTGCTAAAACTGCCACCTGCAATAAGTTTGGTTGCAGACGATACCTGTACTGAGTTGATGCAGGAGAAAAGGTTCTGGGTAACTATTGGTTGGTATTAATTTATTCAATAAACTATTATGAAAATATTACATTAAAAAACTGGCCAGTTTTCTACCAAATATAAAGGAAAAGATACAAGCAATGATATAGCTTGAAGAATTTAAAGAAATTATTCTTGATAAAATCTTGAAAACTTGTAGGATAATGCTTATCCAATTGTAAACTCATTTCCCTAAATTTTTAAATTTTCATTTTACACAAGCACGCACACACACACACACACATCATCATCATCATCATCATCATTCAAAGCCTGAGAGGGAAATTGATATTGCTCAAGTAACTAAAATGTTCCTTAATAAAACTTAAACCAGTGAATATGCTACTGTTTTAGACCAAATGACAGAGGGTCAAGTGAAAGCAATAGCAATAATGAGGCTTTTTTTTTTTTTTTTTTACTTTTTCATCTTCAGGGATCACTATCATGCATTCTAAAAAAAAATTCTTTGAGTTATTTTATTATTATTTTTTTTTCTGGCACTGGGGATTGAACTCACAACCTCATGCCTGCCAGGGCAGGCGCTGAAGCCACTGAGCCAAACTCCCAGCTCTTTGAGTTATTTTAAACAGCATGATTTCTAACTCACAATGGTTAGCAAAATTAAACTGAATAATAGAGGACTTTAAGTGGCTTAATAATGGCTTTGAAGACATAAAGTCTTAGTCATTGGAAACTGCAAATATTAATTATATGCCATAGACTTGAACATGCTTTGAAACAAAGGATCAGTATATTAACCAAAATTATCAAAGTAGGTGTTAAATATGATTAACACATATCATTTTAAATGGGAAGCAAGTACATTGATTGCCCCTGGAATGAGAATCTAACAGGAAAATTAGCAAAATTTTATCACCAGTCAAGGCTGAATGAAGAAAAAAATGACCAAAGTACCTTTCTACAGAAAACAGTAGAGAAAAATGAATTTTCACTGAGGGAAAAAAGAAGCATTGAAGAATAAGCTGTATTTGAGAATTGGAGATTGGGATCTGAATCCTTACTATCTTCATGATGCAGAGAATGTTACATTTTTGTCTACTTCAGAAAAAAATGCAGCAAACTGGATTGTGGTATATGCTTATTTCATAGAGACTGAAAGTTTAGAAGCATTGATAAATAGAAACACAGTACTTTTTAAAATATATAACTCTTATTCACAAACCAAAAAGCCCTAGAAATACTTTTTCAAGCACAGTGATCACACACACACACACACACACACACACACACACAAATAAAAAATAACATTCCCCTTTGTTGTTTTATTTCCAGAGAGTCTTGCCTATATTTGGTCCTTGAAATTGCCATGTTTACGTTAGAATTAGCCTGTTAAATTCCAAATTATATATTATATATATAATCATACAAATATATATGTGTCATATATAAATTATATATAATCATATATATTTACATATATGTATATATGACTGTTAATTCTGAGAAATATCTTCATTACACTGACAAAAAGCTAGCAGATTAGTAAAGCATTCTCATGCATGTAACTGAATGGGTAATGGAGGTATGGAAGAATGCTGCTTGGTCTCATACATCATCTCTTCACTATTCTACTCTGTCACTGTTTCATGACTGTTTTCCAGCCACAATCACCTAATCAGTCTTCTTTATCCATGCGTTTGTGCTATGATGTTACTGTCCTAAAGACTGAACACCATGAACTAAATTCCCTGAATTCAAGAGCTTTATTAATCTTCTTTTCCTTAAAGTTGTGAGTGACAGGTATTGTGAGTCAAAACAGGAAATTCGACAAATCAAGAAAATTGGTGCTAGAGAATATGGGTTTTTACAGTGACTATATCTGAACACGTGGTTTAGAAGCCTTTGGAAATAGTATAATGAAGGAGTTTGGAAGGATTTAGATATGTGGGATAGAGAAACTTTAGAATGAACTAAGCAATATTGATTGGTGTTTTGGTAAGAGCTCAGAAGACAAGCATTCTGATAGGAATGCAGAGCGGTAAAGGCCAGGCTACTTTTCCAGCTGAAAGGGAGGATTCCACTAGCATTTGTGGAAAAGGTAAAAAATTTGTCTGTATTTTGCCAACGTTCTGTAATTTTGTGGAGATTAAGGATGGTGGATCGATTAATATAATGGCAAAAATATGAACAGACAATATTCAGGCCATGACCTAAATTCTGCTATCTACTTTGAGACTGAATTATAGTGAGGATCAGGGGCAATGGTAGGCAGAAACAAAGTGAAAATCTTAAATTTTAGTGCATGACAAATCATGTGTTTGAGACCAAGGGAGCTGTGACTGCTATAGAGATCAAAACCACAGATAAATTATGCATTTTTGTTGTAGTCAGGGCTTTCAAGGGAAACAGTTAGATACAGGACACATAGTTTATAGTATTATTTTATAATGGTCACCCAAAGAGTTAAATATGAGAAGAACAGGAAATCTATCACACACTAAGACCCAAGGAATCCAGCTGAGGGCCTGCATCCCACAGCAATGTCCTACATGAGTTCAGCAGAAGACTTAAACTCCATGACAGTACCCCTCCATGAGTCTGACTGAAGGCCTAGAGACCATGACAATGACTCATGCAAATCTGTTTCAGGAATCTGTGCTGGGAATGTCCAAGGGTCAGCAGTGGAAGCTAGAAAGTCTGTGCCCGTGGGGTGAAGGATTTGTGCCAGTAGTTTGAGGGTTCTACATTGAAGCCAGGAAATGACACTCAACGTAAGGACCAGCCCACCCCAGCAAAAATGTACCAGAGCCAACCTCAGCAACAATGAGGTCCCAAGCTTTTTTGATGATGAGATCAGCTGAGTTCATATTAGGAAGCCAGCATGATAGGCTTCTCTTGAAGACTGAAAAGCACGTATCTTCCCTTCTAGAGTCAGGAAGCAAAGCTCAGAGTAAAGACCAGACAACCCATAAAGTGAACCACCACCATTCTAAGCAACAAGTTCCCAAAGCTCCTCCAATGATAACAAATGAATTCATATCAGGAAAACTAGCATGACTAGCTCCTCCAGGAGAACCACCAGCCTGAAAAGAATCAACAGCTCCCACTCTTCCTTGCCAGTTCTCTTTTTATGTTGGCAACCATCCTCAGGTGGTCCATCTGCATCCAGTACTACACTAATTCAGTTCAACTGGTATTGCTAGTTGACAACCAGTTGACAATCCACTGCATATTTTGTACATAAACATGAAGAAGCATTCCTTGAGAGTATTCGGTAATCAGCAAGATCCCACCAATTGCAGGTGCAAGGATGCAAAGATGTTATCATTTCATTTGTAAAAATGTCCCTGGTACCCCTGTTTAAGAAGAGCCTCCTAATGAATTTGTTCCCAGGTTTCATACTTAGCCTTAAGGCACTCAAAAGGCCACTGTGACCATGGTCCAAGTGTGCCTGAATACTGCTCCTACTGACAGCAAGTCTTGGCATTGTTCACATGATCCTAGTTTGTTAGGCTGTGAATGCAAGAGTTGTGAGGTTAAACATTTCACTAACATTTCAAAAGAAGCCCTGGGAGGGCAGGTAAGAAATCTTTGGAAGAACAGTGTGGAAAACTGTGGAAATGAATTTAAAGGTGTGGTAAAGATCTCATGAATTTGGATACACCAAAATTATGGAATATTAGTCAAGAAAACCTTTAGGTCCTTAGTGAAGCCACCCTAAAATAGAGGCCTTATTGACTGTACCTGGCAATGCTATAGGATAGTGGTCACCCATATCCTTTGATTCACACATTTACAACCATATGCCCCAGATATGGAACTATAGGATTTGATGTTTGCACTTTTGTGTTCAGGTTTTGCTTTGAATCAATTCTTTTCTGCCCCTCTACTTCTCCTTTTGCAGTGGAAATATTTATCTGGGCAACTGTACCTTGGCATTATGTGACTTTCTTTTGAGTTTTATGCAAGGCCATAGCTAAGAGTCTCAAAAGAAGCTAAGATGTGTACTTTTTTAAAATGATGGAATTGGGAGAGATTACTGTATTTTGTTTATGATTATAAAATAAATGGTTAAATTTTGTTATGCAGAGTTATGAACTTGCTATTTTATTATTTGGAGATTAATTATGGTTTAAGGAGTTATTTACGGGTATGAAGTTAACAAGGTTTGGATTTTGATCGTTAATAATTATATTTTACATCATTGGATTAAGTAATGCCTAGCACATTAGCAAAGCACTTTTCTGGATGTACTTGAATAGGTATGGAAACATGACCTTAGGTACTACATATGGTCCCTCACCTATTCCTCTCTGGCACTGCATTTCTGCTGTTGCCTAGGTACAATCAACTAAGCAGTTTTGTTTTATAATGCTCTTCCGATATGATGTTCCTGTCATGGGGCTTGCCAACTGTGCTAATTCCCCAAAATTGTGAGCTTAATTAAACTTTCCCACATTTAAATTGTGGATGTCAATACTGTGTCCTTGCAATGGAAAATGAAGTGAGGACTACATCTTGCATGTAAGAAGCATATTTGAGAATTCACCCTTGAGTGAAAAGGCAAGGGAGGGTTTGAACGAGGTTGAAAATAAGGAAAGATACGTATGAGTAGAAATTACACAAGTCACTGATATAGCTAATGAGAATTTGGAAAACACAGAATCTAAGGCCTGGGGATACAGCTCAGTGGCAAAAGTGCCTGCCTGGCAAGTGAGAGGTTGTGAATTCAATCCCCGATACAAAAAAAGACAAAAACAAAAAAACACAGAATCCGGACAATATTGTTCATTTGTGATATGGGTATTGAAGCTATGCTGGAAATAATTTGTTTTTGATGTTGATTCAAAAATGACAAAATGTCAACTTTGGAATAATTGATACATTTCTTTTTGATTAAACACATAATTTTCTCATGATTTCACAAGCCTTATTTTTAATTAAAATTATGAACAAAGTAGATCATTTTGGTATGACTTATTATCTCTAAAATTTTTTCAACATTTCTCCATTTAGCATACATACTGAAGGAGTTATAGAGATTGTTCATAATTTTAAAGAAAGTATTTCCATCATGAATGTGTTTTTAATCTTATCAAATATTTTCCCACATATGTATATATTTCATATGAGTGCATTCTTTATTCTGATATTAGTATGAATTCATTAAATATGTGAATGAAAGCTGAAAATAGACAGTATATTATTATATTTAAAATAGAGCGTAGATCTGAGAAATAGTGGAAAGAAAAAAATCATCCCAGCAGATAAACTTTCAAGGGGTGTATATTGTCATACACTTGTTTACATGGAATTCTCAAGATTACCCTTTCATGGAGCACCCAAAGGACTCATTGACTAGTAGTAACATTGGAAGAAAAGATTAAGGAGTAAAAAATAGTGATATCTGGGCAGACATGTGGGGGAAGATACATAAGGGAAACATTATTTTGTCATATTTTATTACGCATGTGAAGGCATCTGAAATTCTAGAGACACAAAAAAGTTGATTTCCAAATGTTAAGACCATGGTGTCTCCATCAAATAAATGAACCATGATTGTCATGTAATATACTATTAGCAAATTGTTGATCTTTTTAGAAATAGCATAATTAACTACATAAAGATTACACCATTGGGTAGTGTATATACATTAAGAAGAATGCATTATTAATCAGCAAGATTGAGATGCACTAATGTGACAGAATAGAAGTATAGAGCATATTTGATCTCAAAACTAATGTTGTAAATATGAAATTATAGGGAAAAGTTTAAAATTTTCCAGAAAAATATTCCTTTATTTGGAATAAAATGTTAAAATTATCTCTCCTCATACTATAATAAGCATAAAAAAGGATTATGAGGAATAGTTGTGTAGTTACAAAGTACAAAATGTTTTCATAAATAAGATGTTAAATTTCCATCATAAATGGAAAAATTAGTAAATTAGAATACTTCAAATTAAGAGCTTTTTCACCTTTTGAAAAATGAGAATGCAAAGTGCATCTTAATATTATCCACATAATTCTAAATTAATTTGAGATTTCTCTGAAGAGAAAAGCAAGATGAGATTAATTATTGCACTTGATTATGACTTGACATTGAAAAAAGTTGCTTAAAACTAATTTTTCTCTTTTTCCTTTCTTCTTTACTTCCTGCTTTTTCTTTCTTTTCTACCCTTTCTTCCCTCCCTTTCTCCTTTATTTCATTTCTTTCTTTCTTTCTTTCTTTCTTTCTTTCTTTCTTTCTTTCTTTCTTTCTTTCTTTCTTTCTTTATTTCTTCCCTCTCTCTTTTTTCTTTCTAATGTTCCAAAATTACCTTAGCTAGGCTTAGTGTTTGAAATCTAGGTAATAACAGAGAATTTTGAAATTTCTGTCAGGGGAATTTCTTTATTTGCACTAATATGTATTTCTAAAATTTTAGAATTCAAAAGATATTTTTCTATAAGCCACCATAAGTAAGTGGTCTTTATCCAGATTTGTAAGCTGAACTGAGTTTTCATATAGATTTTTTACCAATGCTATATTCTCATTTCCAAAGAGTTGGACATAGTAGCAATGCTTCTATTCTTCTTTTTATGCCATCTTTGAAATTTTCCCCATATTTGAAAACATATTTGAAAAAATCAGTTTCATTTTCAATGTAGAGAAAATCTCGCTCCTTTTCAACTTGTTTATATATCTTTAAGCCTTATAGTGTACTGTTTTCATTTCATAATTCTCCTGATTTGGGGAATTTATTATGAAAAGATTTTCATAAAAATTATATCATGTTAAATGCATGATTTCCATAGTATTTATAGAAATTGTTTTCTCATATTTTTATATAAATGCTTCCTTTAGAATTTCACATTCATGTGGTATTTCCAAGCCTCATTTTTACTTTGAGATGTTCCTATCTAGGTTGAAATATATCCTTGTAAAGAGTATCATCATGAAATTTCTATAGTTTCTGTCCAATGTCATGAAGTCTCTGTTTTCTCAATTTTAATTTGTTCTTGTTTCTCTGTGTGATTTCTAAAGGAGTACATAGGAGATTTGTGTCCAAGGTGCCATTTTTGGGTAGCACAATGCACCACTTCAACATAGTAAACCATATATGCCATGGCAGAAGACTTTCCTGGTAGAGAAAAATAATTTGACATATAGATAAGTGAGGCATAAAAAACTCCAATTAGACACCATGAAAAAAGTCTACAGTCAGACATATCATAGTCAAGATTCCAGAAATTCAACACAGGTATAGACTCTTAAAAGCTGTTATGGAAAAGAAACAAATAACCAATAAAGGAAAACTCACAAGCATTACAGCTGACTTCTCAGCACAAACCCTCAAATCAAGGAGAGTTTGGCATGAAGTGTTTCAAGTTCTGAAGGAAAAAAAACTTCAATCCAGATTGCTGTACCCTGCAAAACTATTTTTCAGAACTGATGGAAATTTAAGCTACTTCCATGACAAAGAACATGTAGGGAAATTTATAACCACCAAACCAGCACTCCAAAATATTTTGAAGGGTAGTATAGAAAGTGATAACAAGGGCTATAATTCCATAAGCCCCAAGAGAAGTAATCCACCAGGCAAGTCAAATAATTAAAGAGAGGGAGGGAAAAAATAAGAGGGGGATCAACAACAGGAAAATAATATTATTAGGATATATCCATACATATCAGTTATCAACAACAATGTCAGTGGTCTCAATTCACCAATCAGAAGACATAGGCTGGAAATGAGAAACAAAATTGATTCAAAAGTAAAACAGATAAAAAATCAAAAATGAAAAACAATACTCCATGTGACAGGACCCCTGAAAAAGGAAGGTGTAGCTACTCTATTTGCAACTAACTAAATAAAATAAACATTAAATGACATCAAAAATTAAATGAGCATTAACATAACTGTACTGGGGGATCTTAATATCCCACCATCATAAAAAATCAACAATGAAGTATTAGAACTGAACTAAAATTTCAAGCAAATAAAATTAGCAGATATATAGAGTATTTCACCTCACAACATCAGAATATGCATTCTTCTCATCTTCCCACGGAACATCCTCCAAAACAGACCACATGTCAGCTCACTGAACATGCTTAAGTAAGTGTAAAGGAATTGTAATTCTCCCATGCATATTATCAATCTATCATGCAATGAAATTGGAAATCCATGGCAAAAGCATTCACAAGAACTTCACAAACACATGGAAACCAAATAGCACTCTCCTGAACAAACAATATATCATAGATAAAATTAGAGAAGAAATTAGACAGTTTGTACAATTAAATGATAATGACAATACAGCATATCAGAACGTATAGGACACCAGAAAGCAATCCTAAGAGAGAAATTTACCACAGTGAACACCCGTATCAGAAAAACACAGCAAGTAGAAATAAACAACTTAATGGTGAATCTCAAACTTGTAGAAAAAAAGAACAGGCTAAGTCAGAAGCATATATGAGGGAGGAAGTTATAAAGATCAGGGCAGACATTAATGCATTGGAGACTAACAAAACAACACAAAGAATCAAAGTATCAAAGAGTTGGTTCTTTGGGAAATTAAATAAAATCAATAAATCCTTATTCAAACTTAACAAAAAAGGATAGAAAAGACTCAAATCCACACAGTTTGAAGTGAAAATTGTGAAATCAAAATGAACCTGACAGAAATCCAGAAGACCATCTATTCTTACTTTGAAAACTTCTATTCTAGTAAGATGGAAAATGCAGAAGAAATGGACAGATCCTTAGACACATATGAATTATCAAAGCTGAAATAAGAGGATATAAAAATCCTGCTTTAACCAGTACCAATGAATGAATTTGAAGTTGTAATTAAAAACCTACCTGCAATGAAAGCCCAGGTTCTGACACATTCACTGCTGAATTGTATAAGACATTTAGAGAAAACCTAACACAACAGCTTCTGAAACTCTTTAATGAAATGGAAATGCAAGCAATACTCTCAAATTCATTCCTGGAAGTAAGCATTATGCTGGTACCAAAACTGGAGAAGGATCCAACTAAGAAAGATAATTAAGATCAATCTCCCTAATGAACATATGTGCAAAACCACTCAGTAATATACCGGCAAACAGAACACACCAAACATCAATATGATTATTCACCATGACCAAGTGGGATTGTTCTCAAGAATGCAGAGATGGTTCAACATACATAAATCAAAAAATATAGTACACCATATTAACAGAGCCAAGGACAAAAATGATATGATAATCTTAATAGATGCAGAAAAAGTTTCTGTCAAAGTCCAGCACCTAATCATGTTAAAAATCTCAGTATGATGAAAGTCATCTATGACAAGCCAACCACAAATATCATACTAAATGGAAAAATACTGAAAGCTCCCTCTAAAATCAGGAATATGACATATTATGATATACACTGTCTTCATTCTTATTAAACATAGCCCTGGAAAATTTACTCAAGTCAATTAAGTAAGAAAAATAAAAAGAATCGTGATAGAAAAGTAACAAGTCAAATTATCTTTATTTACAGACAACATGATATGCTACATAGAAGAACCCCAAGACTCCAAAACTACTAAATTTAATAAGCAAATTCAGTAGTGTAGCTAGATACAAAGACAACACTCAAAAATCAATAGCCTTCCTATACAAGATTAACAAACTCACTGAGAGAGAAATCAGGGAAAGAACACCGTTCACAATAGCATCAAAAAAATGCAATACCTAGGAATAGCTCTAATAAAGTATGTGAAAGACCTCTATATTGAAAACTACAGTACTTTGAAATAGGAAATTGAAGAGAATATCAGAGAATGGAAAGGTATCCCTTGTTCTTTGGTAGGAAGAAAAAATATAGTGAAAATGGTCATGCTTCCAAAACTTTTATACAGATTAAAAGCAATTCCACTCAAAATTCCAATAGTGTATCTCACAGAACTAGAGAAAACATTCCTAAAATTCACATGGAACCAGAAGAGACCTAGAATATCAAAGGCAATTCTGGACAACAAAGGTAAGGCAGGGGGTATTACACTCACTGACTTGAAATTATACTATAAGCTATTGTGAGAAAAACAACATGGTCCTGAAAAACAAACAAACAAACAAAAAAAAGACTCAAATATCAATGGATCAGATTAGAAGATGCAGGAACAATTGCAGACATATTCATCCACTTTGTCTTTAACAAAGGTTCCAAACAAATTCTCTGAAGGAAAGATAGCCTCTAACAATTGGTGCTTGAAAAACTGACATGCCAAAGATTGAAATGAGACCCACATTTTTCACCACACACTAAACTATATTCAAAATGGATCAAAGATCTAAATATTAAAGCAGAAATATTCAATCTGCTAGAAGATAGAACAGATAACACTCTTGAAGGCATTCTGGTAGGCAGACTTTATGAATGAAACCCTGATCACAAAGGGCCTATCACAAAGAATCAACAACAGAGATGCTAGCTTATTAAAAAGCATTTACACAGCAAGAGAAACCACCCACAATTTGAAGAGACAACCCACAATGTGGGAAAAAAATTGTTTGCCAGCTGTTCCTCAGATAAAGGATTATAATTGAGAACATATAAAGAATTCAATAGTAAATCAGACTGCCCCAATTTAAAGATCCAATCCATAAGTGGGATTCTGAAATGAATACACACTTCTCAGGTGAAGAAATGCAAATAGCAAAGAAATATATGAAAAAATCACTGGTCATTCAAGAAATGCAAATTAAAACAACATTGAGATTTCATTTCACCCTAGAAAGAATAGTTATTATTAAGAAATCCAATAACAAATGTTGGAGGGACAGCACAATTTGTGATAGCTAAATCTTGGAAAACACCCAAAAGCCTGTCAACTCTGGAATGGATTAAAAGATTTGGTCTCTTTATAGAATGGAATACTACTCAGCCACAAAAAAGAATAAATTGGAAACTTTTATAAGTAAATGAATGTAACTGGAGAACATACTCAAATGTTAGATAAACAAGATGCACATTAGTAAATATCATATTGTCTCCCTAATGTGGGAAACTGAAAGAGTAAGTAATATCCAAAATGTACAATAGATATTGTAAAATGGGAATAAACTTCAAAAGGAAAGAGAAACTGGTATAGGGGAATGGAGAGAAGAAGGAAAGGAAAAGCAAAAACTAATATGCAAATGCATATATATATATAAATATATATAACGTCTAATATAGTTAAGTTATACTACCATTTTATCTTAGTTCATTGAAAAGTAAGGTTTGTACTGATAGTTTGGAAAATTGAATACTGCTACCTTGTATTCTGAGTAGCTAATTTAAAGATAACAATATGCGATGCATTAACCATTTTTACCCACTTATTATCTTGTTTTGAAATTTTGTTTTATTTTTTTTCATTAGAATAAAAAAGACAAACAAACATTAGTTACCTCAAGAGATTCATTACATCAAAATACAAAACCCTATAAAGTTTTCAACAGTATATGAACAATTCTGTTATAGACTATATTAGAAATTTCAAACCAAAAAAATTAGAAGTTTAGCAATAAAGTACACAAAGAAATACAAAGTCATTATGAATGACACAGATAAATGATTGAAAAATATACTTCAATGTTTGAAAATTTACATCACATCTAACACATAACTACATATCTTCTTCTTAAAATAGTTTTTGAATTAAATAAAAATCTCAAATTATTTCCTCCTAAAACTATTCAAGATAATTCAAAAATTTCTTTAAAAAGATACCATGGGTAAATAAGAAAATCTGAATTGCAATAAAAATATGGTGAAGATCAAAATTTTTAGGAGCTAAAATATATTAGAAAGCATTTGTAGTTCACTACTCTATGACATTTAATATGTGTTGCAGAAATAAATGGGTTTCATAAGACACAACTCACTAAACTGATGGACATATGTAGTCAACTAAATCCAGAGGAAAAAAGAAGGAAATCTTTGTGCAGACCAAGGAGCTAGAGAGCACAGGGTATCAGGAATAAATGAGACAGCAGTAGGTGATCACATAGACCATGACAAAGAACTGGAATGTGACCAAAACGCACTATCCCAGTATATGGAGTATGAAGCTTCTCTGTCAGCCATCACAACCATTTCAGAGTAGATACATGAACCTTTCATCTTCCGAAGTTCATGCAAGTTTCTCTTTCTTCACAGTTGTGAATCATGCACTTGAAATTTAAACAATTTTGATAAGCATAATTAGAAGATTTAGAAAAGATCATTTTACTTGCAAAGTTGACAGATTATCATATTAGATCTACTTTAAAACAGGCATTAGCTTAAAAACATGTGTATGCTAATGTATAAGATCACCCACCTCTACCATGAAACAAAATAATCCCAAATCTGCACAATAAATAAAAAGGTTTGCAAAGGAAAGAAAAGGATTTTTTGTTTGTTTGTTTAAACTCCTTAACAGTTTACCCACAGCATCACTGGGTGAGAGCCTTTCCTTTATCTATTAACTATCTGGAGCACAGTTCAGGCAGTTGTCATTTAAACCAATTTATTTAGTTATTTATCTTTATTTATTTATTTATTTTTATCTTTTTGAGGCAGGGTTTTACAGTACAGTTCAGGTTGGTCTTCAACCCAAATTGGATCCAGGCTTGCCCCAAACTCACAGCACTCCTCCTGCTTTGGTCTCCTGAGAACTGGGATTACAGGCAAGCGCCACTGTGCCAGGCTAACCAATTGATAATTGTATTGAAAAAACTTGATAAGTTTTTCATTTTTATATTTCCTGTTACATTATTTTATAGAAATTACTGAACAAATAAGCAATGTTTGGTCATCTGGTATTTAAATAATTGGTCTGTTAGTGGTTAACCCGAAGTAATAAACATCATTCAAAACATCACACAAACCTGATGGAAATAAGGATAAAAGACATAATTTCTTCCCTTAAAAATACGCCTTTAATCCCAGCACTCAGGAGGCTGAGGTAGGAGGAGTGTTGTGAGTTCGAGGCCAGCTTGGGCTACAACACAAGCGCAAGGCCAGCCTGAGCTACATAGTGCGACCCTGCCTCAAAAACTAGGGCTGGGAATTTGGCTCAGTGACTTAGGTGCCTGTCTGGCAGGTGCAAGGTTGTGAGTTCAATCCCTGATGCTGCAAAAAAAAAAAAAAAAAAAGCATGAATATGACAAAATAACACTCCATTTCAAAATAATATTTAGAAATATACTCTAGTAAAAATAATATCTGTAAGATTTGAGACATAGATGGTTAATAATTCACTAAACATTATCCAAAATGTGTGAACATATAGCTCAGAAATAGATAAATGAAAGCAGTTCTCAACATGTCTAATTTATTGCATAAAAAATAGATGTAAATTATGACTAAATTTGTGTAACGTCATTTATAATATTGCAAAAATTATGTTTGATGATTTATGATTTTTGTCAAACTTTTAAAACATGACATTGATTAACAAGCTACATGTTTGTTTCAAAAATAATTTTTCTGTAGCTATTTACAAAAGATGAAATTAAGAATACTTCTATATTTTTAATGAAGAATGGAATCAATAATTGATTGTTACTGTATATGGCAAATAATACAAGAAGAGATCTAAAATAGCAAGGGCGATCCTGGGCAACAAAGACAAGACAGGGGACATCACAATTCTTGACCTGAAACAATACTATAAAGCTAACACAATAAAAACAGTGTGGTACTGCCAAAAAAACAGACCCAAAGATTTTTTTTTTATTTAAGAGAAAATGGACACAGAAAGGAAAAACAAAAAGCAAAAGAGACAAACAAACAGCAACAGCAACAAGTCCAATACAATAACATTATAGGTTTACAAAGTAGGGTGATTGGAATTTGACAATGGTTGCAATGTTGCACATTGTTACCTTCAAAGGGGTTGTTTCGATTAACAGATATAGACATGTGAAATTGATCCAATCATAAGAGTATTAACTGTTCTTTTTCAATAACTAATGCATTTAGTAGTATAGTCATTTTAACTATCTTATATACACCTGTATACAGATTTATGTCTTTTTCCTTTTCCCTTCCTTCTTTCCTCCTTTCCCCTTATAATACCTCTTGTTATCTTCAGAATAACTGCCCATACCATCAGGCACAATACAATCAAACAAAATAGTACAGGATAAAACCAATGAAAAACAAAACAATGGAAGCAATACATAGTAAAACAGCACTGATTACTATAATGCCTCATGTTATCTTCTAAGCAGTTGCTTATATCATCAGTCATAATACAATCAAACAAACCAAAATAGGACAAAATATCTCAAAACAGAACAATGAAAGCAATATAGGGTTTCAAAACAAGGTGATCAGATATCAATAATGGCTAGCATAATGTATTTTGTTATCTTTGAAATAGCTGTCTATGCCATCAAATATAATAAAATTAGGCAAACTGAAGTAGAATAAGACCAAACTAAACAGCTCAATGAAAACAATACAGGACTCAAATCCCAGTGATAGATTAACAGTGGCCACTGCCTGCCCTTTTCAGACACGTCCTCCCCTTTCATTTTTACAATATGAATTGTGTATTTTGAACCCTATTAAGTCCTTTATTTATTTATTTTTTTTGTACTAAGGAAATAACATGATGCTCACCCATGTGACTCTGGGCATTTTCATCCATGAACATGATCTTAAGTTGCATCCAATTACCTGCAAGAGGCTTGAGGTTATTTTTCTTTATAGCTGAGTAACTTTCCATAGATAAAAATGCCATATTTTTCTTGTCCACTATGTAGCTAATGAGCAAGCTTCCCACTTCTTTCTGGTTCCCTGTCACATACAGCATTGTTCTCTCCCCTTTGACTTTCAGTCTACAAACCCCTTTTGAATTTAATGTGTTTCTTGTATAAAGCATATTGGTGGATCCTATCTCCTGATCCACTCTGCCTGTGTTTCTTTCCATTGGTGGATTAAGGCCATCTACGTTAATGGCTCGTCTCCACCACACCACTTTCCTGCAGTTGGCTGCCCACTTTTCCTCTCTACTCAAATGTCTACCCCACTCAGAGATATCCCTTTGCCACTGTTTCTGGAGCTGTGGTCTTTTTTATCTCTCTCTAAAATGTCCTTCAGTATTCTTTGTAGGGTTGGCTTGGTGGTCATAAATTCCTTCAGTTGTTCTTTGTCATGGACATATCTTGCTTCTCTGTTAATTTTCAAAGACAGTTTTGCAAGGTACATCAATCTGGGTTGGAAGTTGTTTTCTTTCAGGGCTTGAAATACCTCACTCCAAGCTCTTCTTGACCTGATGGTTTGTGCTGAGAAGTCTGTTGTGATTCTGATGGGTTTTCCTTTGTAGGTGATCTGTTTCTTTTCTCTAACAGCTTTTAATATTCTGTTCTTGTGTTGAATTTCTGTGATTTTGATTATTATATGTGTGGGTGTAGATTTATTTTGGTTATGGTTAGCTGGAGTTCTATATGCTTCACTTATCTGAAAGCCACTTCCTTTTCCCATGCTTGGGAAGTTTTCTAAAATTATTTCTGTAAATAGGCCTTTAATTTCATTTGTACTGACCCCTGCTTTTTCACTCACTCCCTTATTCTTAAGTTATGTTTCTTTGGGGTGTCTTGCAGCCATTGTATTGTTACTTTCAGGTTCTTTGTTATTGTTAAGAGATCTTTCCTTTCACGATCACAAGCTGCAAACCTGTCTTCAAGGTTTGAAAGTCTATTTTTAGTTTCTTTCAAGTGGTTTTGCCAGCTTTCATTGGAGTTGTTGATTACCTGGTTATCTCTTTGAATCTGTTTCATGTGTTCTAAATCTTTTTTGTGTTGTTTATTCAAGGTTTGCCTCATTTTCCTATGCTCCATTTTTTCCATCTATGTCTCCTTTAGAGTTGCCTAGCAGTTCTTTTATTATGTTTTCCATTTCTTCTTTTAGTTGAGTTAGTATTCTGTTCTAACTTCTTTTATAGCCTCTTGAAGTTGTTTCTTTATTTCAATTGCCATCACCTCAGAAAATTCAATTCTGGAACTCCTGGTCTCTTCTGCATTTGCACCTCCTGGACTTGCTCTGTTTGGATTAGAGGCCAGAGACTGCCTTTTGAATCTTTGTCTTGACATATTCCTGGGTTCTTCTGGGCAAATGGGTACTGGGGACCCAGGCATTCCTTATGTTGGTCACAATCTCTCTGAAGTGAGACTGGTTGTTCTAGCCAGTGCCTATTATGGTTATCTGATGGTTGCCACTAGGGGCGCTGTTACAGCGCTATCCGCAGCTTTTCCCCAGCCTGCCTTGACTCCCTGATGGCTGGTACAGTGTGGCAGAGGCAAGGCCGGCACCAATGAACCTGGGCTGCTCACCCACAGACTCTCCACCACCACCCCTGGAGCACACGTGGAGCCATCATCTCCACACCGAGCCGGTCACACACAGGGACCTTCCGAGGTGGCCCCCAGGATGCACCTAGGGGGCAGGGATCAGCCTGAGCAACCTCCATGGGACTGCGACCAGCTAGGAGTCCGCAGTCCAACTCCAAGATGTCTTCCAGCCAATCTCTTTCTCTCATGGCACGGTGAAGACCTCTGCACACTTAGCATCAGTCAGTTCAGTCCTCCAGGTCTGCTTCCCCTGTCCACTGCCACTGTCCTCCAATGCTGCCTCTCTCATCAGAGGCCTCTGGGGTAGCTGCCGCTGCAGCACCTTGATCGTGCGTCCCCAGGTTCCACACAGTTGATGCAGCTCTGGGCAGAGGCGCTGCCAGCTACCACATTCTTTGTTTAAGTGTTTCTTTTTACTCTTTCTGTGGGCTTCAGTTCTCGCTTTAGATTCTTCCTGGGTCCAACGGGCCCACTTCCTTCCTTCTTGTCTTCCCCAGGTTGCTATATTCCGGCATTTGGATGGTATCTCTCAGGGAGGCTGTTAACTCTGCTGCTTACTGTTCCACCATCTTGTTCTTCTTTACAGACCCAAGGATTAATGAAATAGATTAGAAGATTCAGAAACAACTCCAGACACACTAAGCTATCTTATCTTTGACAAAGGTGCTAAATACATTCATTGGACAAAAGATAGCCTTTTTAATAAATGGTGCTGGAAAAACTGGCTTTCCACATGTCAAAGATTAAGATTAAACTGATATCTTTCACCATGTACTAAGTTAAAATATAAATGGATTAAAGATCTCAATATTAAAACAGAAACATTAAATCTGCTGGAAGATAGAGTAGGTAAAATTCTTGAAGACATTGGTGTAGGCAAAGACTTTATGAATAAAAGCCAGACTACATAGAAATTAATGCAAAAAAATGGGATCTCATAATATTGAAAAGTTTTTGCACAGCAAGAGAAAGCACTAGCAGTGTGAAGAGACTACCCACAATGTGGGAGAAATTGTTTGCCAGCCATCCCTCAGATAAAGGATTAATATCAAAAACCTATAAAGAATTTTTTAAAAATCAGTCCTTCAAGATCTAAAGACCCAATCCATAAATGGGCATCTGAGATGAACACACACTTCTCAGATGAAGAAGTGCAAACAGCAAATAATTATGTAAAAAAATGTTCAACAGCACTGGCCATTCGAGAGATGCAAATGAAAGTGTCACTCAGATTCCACCTCACCCCAGAAAGAATGGCTAGTGTTACTAAGTCAACTAATAACAAATGCTGGAGGGACTTGGACAAAAAGGAGCCCTTCCCCACCTTGGCGGGAATGCAGGCTGGTGCAACCACTGTGGAAGTCAGTGTGGAGATTCCTCAGAAAGCTAGGATTGGAGGTCCCATTTGACCCAGCTATTCCCCTTCTGGGTATCTTCCCAAAAGAATTAAAAAACATCCTACCACAGCGATATATGTGTACCTATGTTCATAGCTGCCCAGTTCATAATACCTAGATCTTGGAAACAAACTAAATGCCCCTCGACTGAGGAATGGATAAAAAAGATTTGGTATTTCTATGTAATGGAATACTACTCAGCTATAAAGAACAACAAACTAGATATTTTTGCCATCAAATGGATCAGTGCTGAGGTTATGCTTCTCAGTGAACTGAATAAGTCCCATATACGTGACTATCATATTGTGGCACTGGTGTGATGAACTGAAACAAAACCTATGTATATACAAAAATTAGTTGGGACTGTCAGAGAAAAAGAAAAAGAGAATGTTTATTATTTGATATTTGGATCCAATTTTGGGTTTTAAATTACATTTTTTTGTTTCTGCTTGAAAAAAATAGGTCTTGAAATATTTAATTTCTCTGTAATGTTTTCTAGTTTTCTGTATATAGGTCTTATAAATTTTGTGATGAGATTTATCATTGTTTCATATTTTGATGCTCTTGTAAAAAATTTGTTTTTGTTTTTCACCATTAATGCAGTTGCTTTTCAATAAAAAATGAATATGGCAAATAAAAATAATGTAGTTACTGTCTTTGTTCTAAAATATGTGTGTATATATGTGCATGTGTGTTAGTTAATATACTGATACTAATAAAAACTATAATTATGTTAGGGCTGCTCTAACTTTGTAAACAAGAAAAGTAGTCTAAAAACTAGGGTTTAAAACAAAAGAAAATTTCATATTGTGGAGCTCATAATTTGCTTGTAAATTGTTGGCAGGCTATGTATGTTCTCACCTAAGGTCCTGGGGGAACCTTTTCTTGCATCTTCCAGTTTCCTGAGGTCCCCAGCATTCCGTGGAAGATGACAATGTAACTCTAATCTCTTTCTTCCTACATAACTCCTCAAAAGATCTTTTCACTGTGTCTCTATATCTAAACTGTTTCCTTCCTTTCTCTTAAATGGAAACCAGTCACTGGTATCAGGGCCTACCCTAAATCTAGCATGCCGTCGTTTTGAGATCTCTAAAGAACTTATTACTCCATAAGAAATGTGGTATTAGAAATCAGAGGTTTATTTTTGTTGTATACACTTCAAGAATATATTTACAAAATTTATATGACTATAAAATTCTTCTATCCATTTACCTGTCTGTCTAAATAATCACTTGAAACCTAAATAAGAAACAGAGAAAAGGAGATCTCTTGGATGCAACTTTAGAAAGTTGGGTGGAAGAGACTGGATTAAGAAAAAAGAAAAAAATACACTTGTAGTGTAACTTGCTAGTGAATTTGAGTTTAAACCATGCAAATTGTTTGTATATTCTACTGACATTTAAATATAACAAGTGACTGAAATAAACTGAAACAAGTGACACTAAGTACATTAATTTGGTTTTATAACTATAATGAGAAAGATAATTTCAGATGATTTTATGATACCTAGCTTTCTGTGTATGTCCAATGCAAGATACATTTAAAGCTCATTAAGCTCCCTAGCAAAATGACTGGATCTAGATTTGTGACAGAAAAATGCTAGGTGAGCTTTGGACATCTTGTGCCAGGATGAAGAACTTCTTATACTTGTAAACATAAAAAAGGGATAAGTTTTAATATGTCACAGAGGTCACATTAAGGGAAATTTTGTGTTAAAAAGTGTTTGAAATATATCAACTATAAAAATTCCTAAGTCTGTCATAGTACTCCAAAAAAAGAAAGCAAAGTTGAAAACCCTAGTTTTCTATATTGCAAATGGTTTTTATGCCAACATTTAAACATAGGAAGTGATTAAAAAATATTGTCCTCATCTTGAATTTTTAAAAATAATCTTATTAGATGGAAGCCAAATACCTCCAGTCCTAAATGTAGGATATTCTTGAAGGAGAAATAACAACTAATATATGAAGGACAATGATAGAATTTTTATTTCAGTGTGTTAACATTTATAAAAAGTAAAGCTGATTAAAAAACCAAGCGGAATGTATTGTTACATTATTTATGAAAACTCTAAATATGTTTTCATGTTTCTTTTCCACTTACCTCGAATTTGTAATACAGAAATGATTTGCTAAATATGCTTCATGTTTATTTTTTAATAATTCATCTGTGGCTCTCAAATGGATTTAGTCTGGGATAAGGAAGAAAGCCAAAACCAAGCAAAGCTACACTTGACTCACAGAGATAAACAAATGAAGCTGAGGTTATCAGAATAGGCAAGTGGTTTAATAAACTCAGAAAATGAAAGTTTAAAATTTAATAGGGTTGTGTGTATCACAGTAATGAAACTGAACATAAATATGAATACTATCAAGAATCCCACATCAAAATAGAACAGATTTTGAATAGTACTGCTTGTATTGAACTAGTTGTGCTAATAGAAAACACTCTCCACATTCAAACAAATGAGTACTCATTCAGGATTTCACATAACAGTTTTCAATTTAGAAGATTAGAAATATGTGAATAAAAAACTTGCATAAATCAAGCAAGACAAAAAAAAAACCCACAGTGTTTTGGATGATATTTGAAAAATCTCTCTACTTTACAAGCCCATATAGATAAGATTTTAAATCATTTTGGAAATTTTCAGAGTAGGATGAGTGCCATAATAGTTAAATGGGGTTTCATGCCTTTTCTTAAATAAAAAAATGTGTCTATGGAAGGTGAAAATGATTTTATCATAAAAGCATTGGTTTGAATGCCAACTAGGCTTTTGAATATTTCTCTATGCTAGAGTACATATTCATCTTGATCACAAACTACAGTTCTTAATACATTTACTAGGCCTTAATTACCTAATTATTTTCAGTTCACAATAAAATGTTCTCATATCCTTATTTAGGAGCAATTTTCAGAAACTAATTATAGTTTAAAGATCTACTAATTATACAAATAGTTGATGAAATATCATATAATTCTTTTGAGTATTGTGTCTATAAGTAAGGAATGCCTAAAACCTATTGTAAAATCAAGATAGTAGTAGACTCCAAGCAAAAAATTTGATGAATAAAATGTAGCAAATGATTGACTTTTAAAATATATAAATATGATAGAAGAAATTTAATTTTAAGCATTTCTATCTTATTGTAATAGTTATACACATAAAAAAATGAGTTTATATGTCTTCCTTATTAAGTACAATGAATTAAAGTAAAAGAAAATGATCATCTCTAGTACCTGTGCAGTATACAAAAACGTCAAAGCCTTATATGAAGTTTCATAATGAAACTAAGTTGCTAAAAGCATCTGCTGCAGTATTTTTCCACAACTCCACTAGCTGTCTTAAAACGATAAGTAATTATTTTAGAGTATTCAATACATCTGAATCTCCATGTGATGGCTGTTGAAGATAATAATACACAGTCCCAACACAGGTACTTTATAGGACAGATGTAGTATCATAATGACAAGGGGAAACATTTTCAACAATAAGGCATTCCAAATAAGCTTTTCCTAAAATAATGGAGAATAATTCTGCCTAAAGTAATTGTTTGTTCTAGAACAAGAAGAATGACCCTCCTCCAAAGGCATGTCTTCAGTTCCTTGCCTTTGCACATGTAAGAATTGAAGGCAAAAAAGTAATTGTGGATTTGGGGATATCTGGGGCCAGCATGCTCCCCACAGGCCCAAGATCAACAATCTCACAGAATATGCAGAAGAAGAAGAAGAAGGAGGAGGAGGAGGAGGAAGAGGAAAAGGAGGAGGAGGAAGAGAAGGAGGAGGACAAGAAGAGATGGAGGAAGAAGAAGAAGGAGAAGTAGATGACGATGATGATGATGAAGAAAAATAAGAAAAAGAAGAAGAAGAAGGAGAAAGAGAAGAAGAAAAATGTAGGAAAAATATAAATAGATATGGGAAGATTTATTAAAGGTTATAGAAAAAGGAATTTTATTTATTGAGGATGAAATTTGTAGTTTTGTGGCAAAATTCATACTTATATTTTATAAGATTTTAAGAAGGGATTTTTTAAATGAAATTTTGCATCAACAGCATATGGACATAGAAGCTGAGTATGTTTGTCTATTAAAAATCACAAAATATTCTTGGATTATGATCTGCCTTTAAAGGTTATGAATGGTTTTTCTTTACCGTATAGGTTATCTGCCTGGACTTCAAAGTTTCCGAGTATTTTCAAAATAAGTTTTGCTTTTTTTATGTTTACTTTATTATGTTCTTAGTTATTTAAGAGAAACACATTTTATTTTAAAATAAGTAAAGAAACTGGGCGTGGTGGCACATGCCTTTAATCCCAGCACTCGGGAAACTGAGTTAGGAGAACTGTTGTGAGTTCGATACCTGCTTGGGCTACAACACGAGTGCAAGGCCAGGTCTGAGCTACATAGTATGACCCTGCCTCAAAAAACTAGGGCTGGGAATTTGGCTCAGTGGCTTAAGTGCCTGTCTGGCAGGCATTAGGTTGTGAGTTCCATCCCTGGTGTTGCAAAAATAAAGTAAAATAGGTAAAGAGTTTTACAATTGCCTTAATTTATGTTTACCTTAACTATTTTTATTGTCATGTTGTCAAATCATTAGTTAAGTATTGTTTCACAACAACTGATTATTCTTTTCAGCAAATGCTAATCTCTCATACCAGCATTTAATATCTTGCCTTCCAAAAATTCCAAATGATTTTGCTCAAAAGAAAACTGAAACAGTCAAAGCTCTTCCGGGAGACAGAAAGCAGTACCTCCTCATTAAACTGAGGGAAAGGAACCACATTTTCCTTCATCTTCACACAAATGGAGAAAGGATTTCCACACTCACCTGCAGGTGCTTTAGTTTTTACTTGTAAGTCCTGTCAAAACCAAAATATGAAAAATGTTGGAGAAAACCAGGCCTCACCAGGAAGTGATTACCGCCTGGAAACCAGCACCATGCATGGGTCACTGCCAGAGTGGGGATAGCCAGATCCAAGTCTCTCTCCAAGAGTCAGTGCCATTTGTGGACTGCAGAGGGAGAGAACAAGGCCTCACCAGAAAGCAATCCCCACCAAGAAACCATAGCATTTTCATTGTTTTGTTGGGTTGGTTTTATTCTCTTTTATTTTGTTTGATTATGTTAAATGTGATGGCATGAGCAGCTATTTGAAAGATAGCAGGACATATTATAGTAGCCATTTTGGATTTACCATTGACTTGCTTTGAGGTCTTTTATTGCATTCATTGCTACCTTTTCATTGTTTCTACTCTATTCTGTTCTGTTCAATTTTTACTATGTCCGAAGGTATCTGCAGCTATTTTGAAGACAACAAAAGGCATCATGGTAACTATTGTTGATTTCATAAGGTTTTGAAGCCTGTATCAGTTATACTGGTTTATTTTGAATTGGTTTTATTCTGTTTTATTTTTGTTGGCTTTATCCTCTTTAGAAAGAAAGAAAGAAAGAAAGAAAGAAAGAAAGAAAGAAAAGCAAGAGAGAGAAAGAAAGGAAAGAAAGGAAGGAAGGAAGGAAGGAAGGAAGGAAGAAGGAAAGACAGAAAAAGAAAGAAAGAAAGAAAGAAAGAAAGAAAAAAAGAAAGAAAGAAAGAAAGAAAGAAAGAAAGAAAGAAAGAAAGAAAGAAAGTGAAACTTCCTTGTGAAGGTTGTGTAATAATTTGGAACATGATATTTACTTATATTAGAGTTTTACTCTACTACAGAGACTGGGGATACAGATCTTCCTCCTTCATTGTTGATTTCATTGCAAAAGGTACTTAAGAAAGACAATCCTGGGTTGTAAACTTGAAAAATGTTTTAAAAAATATTTCTTTCTCCATGGGGCAGAGATAGGAAGGACTACGGCTAAGTCATCTGGATTCAAAGAACTGAGGAAGATTAGTGATTATAGGCAGGAAAATACCTATCTACTGTTGAATCAAGCATTGTAAAAATCAAGAATCTCTTGACAAGTTCTTATTCCTTTTTATCTCCAGTCTTCACTGTGTCACACTAACTGTTCCTAAACAAAACAACTGGATAGCCCATGGAAATGCCCAGTTCTGACTGAGTTTTCAAATAGTCTAAAGTAATTCATTAAAGTGTTTAAAATACTTTAAGTATTCTAAAATAAAGTAAACAAGTATTCTGAAGTAATTTCTAAGATAATATTAATTATACCTCCACCCATCATCAAAAGATTAAGGATGCCTATCCTCTAATATTAGATACTTTTCCAAAAGTGACATAGCTGGAACTAATCTTAAAACCTTTTGAAAAATCTATTATATCATGCTGTTTACCACCAATATTCCTGCCAGACTCCAAGGGCTAATCCCTGGACTTGACATCACTCAGCACAAAAAATGCGAAAGCTACTCTATGTAAAGGTCCATGATAATTAGACACCATAAATTACTTATCTCTTAAGAACCTCATCAAAATATTGTAGCATAAGATACAGTTTTACCAAGAGATTCAGAACAATCTACTGACAATATGCAGTTACTTTCTGCCCAAGGTATTGAAACAACCCCTTCTCCCAACAAGGATTCCCTGGCTTGCTTCCTGTTCTGCTATTCTCACCACTTGTACCATTTTGCTTTGCTTATACTTTTGTATTCCCCTGTCTATACAACTTTCCTCTGTGGTACTGTAACCATCCATCATGAAATTACACTTATTGTGACTTGCATTTCTCTTACAATTCTTGAAAATTTTATTTTGTCATCTGCCATTCAGATTTTATCTATGTGTGATTTCAGATTTGAAGGTTTCTAATGAAATTTATTCAAGTCCACTGACTTTTCTCAGTGGTTATTGATTCATGGTCACATTAAAGATAATCTTCATTTTTGCTACAGGATTTTTATTTATAGCATCTTTAGTTTCTTACTTATTTCCCTTCTAACCCTGACCATTTATTCTTGCATTTGCCTTAGAACTTTTAGTGCATTAGTCATATTTGTCTAAAATTCTAGCCTGTTTTTTCCACACCTTGGGCATACGAATCTAGTTATAATAGTTTTCTGGATCTTTAATCTAGGCTTTTTTCTTTAATGTGACTGGAATACCCTGGAGTTTTAATTTTCAAACTCAAAAATGAATACTCAACCACTGTCATGAACTAATCCCAGCTAAGTTTTCCCCACTCTACTGTCCATTCCCATCAAGATTTCTGTTCATAAATTCTGCCTTAGTATGTTGACATTCACTGTATCTATCTTTTATATCTCCAATTTTGGAATCAGCAATTTGGTGCATGGCCTGGTTCTCTAATAGACATGTCAGTTTTCAGTTGGTCAAGCATTTTCATGTTGTGTTGACATAATGACTTCCAAGCTGGTACAATGCCAGAACAAAAATTGAAAGTCAAATCTTATTTATATTAGGTCTTGTTGCTGTGAGAGTCCAAGGGCTCAACTTTATCAAGGCTGATTTCTTCTTAAGAATTTCTCTATCTTTTCATGGACTCTAGATTCTACATCTTTCTTTCATTCCACACATAGCAGAGTCTCATTACCCAATTTTGACTGCTGGTTACATGGTTTAATATGTACATCCTTTATGTTATAAATTGAGAAGCCTTTAGTTTTTCCTTTACACCTTGCAAAAAATGTCTTTCTTGTTTATTCTTTCAAAATACCAACTCTTAAATTCATTAATTCTTTGAATTGCTTTATTATTATTATTATTATTGCCATTATTATTATTATTATTATTATTTGATCTCAATTTCCATGATTTCTGCTCTGATCTTTACCATTGCCTCCCTTGTAGTAGATTTGCCTTTGTGTTGTTCTTGTTTTTCTAGAATCTCAAGGGGCATCATTAGGCTATTTATTTGGGTTCACTTTGTTTTTGGTGATGTGAACATTCACAGCTGTAGGCTTCCTTGTTAGAACTTGTTTCATTCTGTCACATAAGTTCTGGTATGTTGTACTGACATAACAATTTGGTTCTAGAAATTCCTTTATTTCTTCTTTGATTTCTTCTGTACCACATTGTTTTGTGAAGAGTGTATTAATTAGTTTCCATGCAGTTACATAATTTCTGTGTTTTGTCATTGATTTCTAACTTCATTGGGTTAGACTTCATGATGTGCATGGTGCAATTTCAATTCTTTCATATTTGCGTAAGACAGTTATTGGCTAGTATGTGGTCTATTTTAGAGAAAGTTTTGTGTTGCTGAAAAGGATAAGTATTCTATTGTTAGGTATAATACTCTGTAGATATCTATCAAGTTCATTTGTTTGAAGGTTTTGTTAAACTGTGGTATTTCCAGAGAAAAATAAAAGATGCACAATTAGAAGTAGGAAAATAGTTCTCAAAGGAGAAGGTGATCATGAGATAGAGAGAAAGGGAGGAGAGGAAGAGATGACAGATGAAAAAAAGAAGTGGGATGTGTTATGGACATGTGCCACCTCCACACAAGGAATACAAATATTATGCATTCTAAATATATACCATGAAGCAGCAAGGGAACGAAGGAATGAACAAATGAGGGAGGGAGGGAAGGGAAAGTGCTTGAAAAATGAATTAAGATGTGTTGCATACATGTACCAACATCTTACAAGGAACGGAAACACTATGTTCTACATGAATGTACTAGTAAACCAAAAAATAAAAATAAATTAAATGCATAAGCATTCCAAAGAAAAAACAAAATAAATAAAGATACATAGCTTTTAGTTATGGCATCTGTTCTATTGGCATTTGCCTAGTTGGGCTGGATTCAGATATTCAGATAATTTTATCAACCATTAAGGAATCCTCAACCACACTCTCTTCTTTCCTTGCATTATCAATTTATTTGCATTTATTTAAATTACCAGCACTCTAAGCACTGAAAACATATACAAAAATCTTATAATAATAAATTTAGACACAGAACTGCAGCCACTGGTGTAGTATATATATATATATGTATGTATGTATATATATATTCTCCCTCCAGATTCACAGGAAATCTTAGACTGTGAATCTAATAAATTGTTTGGAATAAATTTAAACCTTGATAACTATTGCTGTAACATATTACATAAGGCATCCTTCATACCTGCTGCTGCTGCTATATACTTCCTTCAAAAATTTTTGAAACTTTTATATTTTTCTTCTCTTCCAGAAAGTAATATGGGTTGTAAGTAAATTTACCAAAATGACTAATATCATTTCCAGAAATTTGTAAAAACTCCAATATGTAAAAGTGCTTCTGCAATTGCCTATTTTTGGACATGATTCTTACTCCCAAAGAGCTTCTTTCTCATCAGTGGTTTGTAGCATGTGATGGATTTTTTATCTGAAACACCCAAGTTTTTATGCCACCCTGAAAGCAATTAATTGAAAATAGATAAATTCATCTGACTGCTACTTCAGTCCAATTACGTTAATTTTATTCCCAAACACCTATCTCATTAAAGGATGTATATCTAAGATCATGTAAAATCTGTCAGTTTAATATTTTCATTTTCATTATAGTAAATAGCTACACTTTAGAGTCAAAAATTTCATGAAGGACAAAATACTTCTGAATAAACACAGTAAATGTGCTAAACTCATTCTGAAAATGATTTTTATTCCATTCTTCTAGAGTTTGAAGGTAGACTTTTTCTTACACAAGAGTAAGAATTAACCAGGTGTTCGCGATTGTATATTTCTCATTGTCTTTGTCGTGAATAAACATTAGCTAGGTTTTTACCATTCAAGCACCGAAACATAGGGGTTACTTCATTGTTGAGAATTGAGTGACTACAGAAAGACACTTTCTATTAGATTTTACTGTTCATCTCCCTTTCCTTACCAATTTTGCTCTTACATGTTCCTACTACACTGTAAAAGCATTGTAAATTATTGCAGTTTTCTAAGATAAGCATGTTCTTTATATTGCAATACAATGTTTAAGTGCTTATTTATATTTGTACTTATTTTACAAATAATTCTGTTGTTTCAAAGCAGATTATTAAAAATGTCAATTACCTTATTGAAAATGTAACAAAAATCATTCTCTTCCCACATCTATTTTGTTGAAATACAGTATTTATAGAAATAAGTCATTTCAGAATTAAAAGACAAAATTCACTTTGAAGGACTTTCATTGACACTCAGATACATTTTTCTTTGTTCAATATTTTAAAAATATATTTTTCAAATGTAATTTGTCTTTATGATATGACCACTTTCCCACATTAAAAGTGAGACCTAATTTTGCCTTAGTGGTAAGACACAACAAAATGATTGAGTTTTCACTATCAACTCCAAATAAATGATGCTTCATTTATGAAGAAAAAACACTGAGAAGTCACTCTTCAAAAAATTATTGTTATTATTATTATTTTTTTTTCGTACCGGGTATTGAACTCACAACCTTGCACTAGCCAAGCAGGCACTTTGCCACTGAGCTAAATCTCTGGCCTCAAGAAATTTTCTTTAATAAAAGTTATTTTTCCTTTGGGCCATCAGTAATGTATGGTCTAAAGAGCCACCGTAACTTGCAGACCTTTGCACTTGCTCTGAGTATTGTGAAAGTTGCATTTTGAGTGTGAAAATCAATTCTTGGTTTAGTAACATAGTATTTTAGTAGCTAAGCCTTGAGTTATGTGTCCTAGGATATTTATGAGATAACATATTTTAATAAAGTTATTTTCCATTAAAACTAAGCAAAGCAACTGGGAACAATTAGGACACATTGGTGAGGTTTCATAGCACATGGATGAGAAAAATAAATGAACTTATCTTGACAATGTAGCTGAGCAAGTTTCATGGAATAGCAGTATAGATTGAATCTCTGACACAAAATAAAAGCTAAATCTCAAGTATAGAAAGCTTCTAAAAAGGACAAATGAAAAATGGATTTCTACTTAGTGAATGAAGGAGGCAAGCATCAGTCAGCAACATGGCCAAATAAGTTCTCTACTTTGAAAACTGAAACAGTGGAAGATACTGATTTTTTAAAAATTGATGGACAAAGTAAGGATGGTAATGAAGAGGAGAGGCGCACATTTTTGTTACTGTTTGTCAACCCAGAAAGTTACAGATTTCTGATCTCATTTCAATATACTTTATTTATGGTATCAGCAGTGTTATGTAGATAATTAAAATGTTTAAAATGGTACAATTACTTTT
>RJWM01014576.1:30065-50218 GCA_004363535.1 Dasyprocta punctata | reverse complement strand
TCTTGGAACCCTATTCCTCTTCCTTCCGTGGAACCCTTCCTTCTCCTTTGCCTGGCTACACTGCAGCTTTACTCTGGGATGGTCTTATATTGCAATTTTATTCCCCCACTTGGCCTGAACTTCTTGCCAGCCGCCTCGTGGTGGTGGAAAGCCCTGATCCTGGCTGCTGCTGGTCTCCTTGATGGATAGCTGTCCTTCCTTTCTTTCCTAGCCAGTGTCCCTTCATCTTGCAGGACACAGCCCTTTTGTGTCAGCCTCTGTTGCCTGTGAACCCTAGAGAAACTGAAGCTTCTGGTCTACCAGTGAGCACCTGTGCAAATACTGTCACATGGTTCCTATTGTTACACAGGTGTTGCTCTCATCTCATCTAAAACCTATTGTAACACACTCCAGGTTAGATGCTACTTCTAGTCTCTTCCGAAGCCCCTACCTTTCTGAGAACACTCTGCTCTTAGGAAAATAACTGATGGTCGGAACCCTTCATCCTCAGCTCATCAACTTGCGAGGCGGAGCTGTTATTGTTATTTCTACTTTATGAATGTGCGTACCGAGGCCCAAGGCATTTTTGAAACTTCCTCTTGTCTGTAGCAGACCCAGGACACAAACTGTTGCCTGGTGCTCTTCCCTGTGCCCCTCTGCCACCAGACTGGCACTGAGAAAGTGAGGCACTGCTGAGTCCTTCCTGTTTTTTTTTTTTTTTTTTTTTTTTTTTTGGCTTTTTGAGACAGGGTCTCACTCTGCTGTTCAGGCTGTCCTTGAGCTCACTTTGTAGCCCAGGCTGATCTCGAACTCACAATGATCCTCCTGCCTCAGCCTCCTGAGTGCTGGGATTACAGGCGTGTGCCATCATGCCCGGCTCCTTCCTGATTTTTAGATGGACTTGTAGATTTGGAGTCTTACTGTAGGGAATGGCCAGGCAACAGATATCATCAGGGCGTGTGCTTATGAGTCTGTTTGGCAATTTCAGTTCTTTCGGGGTTGTTATGCCACACGTTCAGCCCACACCCATTTGTCCCTTTTGAAAACCACAAACTGGTGCTCTGGCAGATACCACATTCTCCTGAACAGTCCTCTAATTAAATGACTAAACCGGCCTGTTTGCTCCTTTAGGTAACTCTGGATCTGACTGGCTCCTCACCTTGTCACCTTCTCAGGATGTCCTAGAGGCTCTGGGGCCCCCAGCATGTGAGGTGCAGTTAAAGGCAACCACCGCCCAGTTTGGGGGAAGGACATTCCCTGAAAGGAAGGAGAGAGTTGGGAGTATTTCTAGGTAGTTCCTTCTCTGGCCACAGGATGGATTCATTTGCCTTCCAGTGTCTTTGTCTTAGTTACTTGCACAGAATAACGGCCTGAAGTCGCTGCAGTGAAGGGAACACTGGTGTGGCTCAGCGGTACAGCACGTGCTCCATGGGCACCAGCCGAGGTCCCATCCCCAGTGCCAAAAACAGTGAAAGAAACCCCTCTACGGACCACTGTGCTCTGCAGTGCCGGGCTGGGCCCCGGAGGTCCTGGCATGCTTCAAGGGTGTGACTGAGTAGCAAAATGAAAATATCAGGTCAGCGTGCAGTCGAGTTGCTCAGAGGGATGGCGGTGATAAAATGAGCACTGTTAACTAATACGATTTTAACAAGACTGCCAAGCTGCGCTCCTCCTTGAGAATCACTGTGTGTTTCAATTGAACAAACCAGTGGTAGGTGGAGGCTTAGATGGATCATTTAGAAAATCTGAACATGCAGTAGTAACAGGCAACTTTGATAATTGCATCCAATGAAATGATCACAATAAATTTAACAGTGTCACAGGATGTAGTAATATTATTTTCATCTTATAACACAACATATAAAGAAGACTGGTCTCCAATCAAACTATAGAAAAGTTTCATGATAACAATCACAGCAGATTAAAAAAAGAATTAGAGTCAACTATGATGGAGAGAACTCATGAGAAGTCTAGAATGATCACCAGTGATTACTGCCCCCGTAGTAAAGCCAGCGCCAACTATAAGTGAACCCCTGTGTCCTCTGCGCTCCCAGCAGGCCGGTGGGAAGGGAGAGCCACTGTGCAGGCCTTCAAAGTCCAATGCTCATAGCTTGGTTAAGGAGACATTCGGGGCCTTGTGAATTCTCTCTCCATAGGGAGCAAGACTTCCATGCTTTAGACACAAACTGTGTCATGCCATGATAGCACTGACTTTTCAACCCTTGGAATATATGTGCCTAAAATGCTGTTTATCTAGTCTTATGGATATTCCTGTGGTCTCCAATCAAATTTCCTTGAAAGACATAATATAGAAAAAAAAAACCACTTGTACTATAAATTTCATTGCATACAAGTTACTTCATTTCTTAATATTTATTTATTTATTTATTTATTTTTGTGGTACTGAGGATGGAACCCAGAGACTTGAGCGTGTTAGGGGAGCACGCCACCATTGAATTACATCTCTTACTGCATAGTTACTTAGATTTTACTGGATCTTTCTGTCATTTTGCATAAAACTTAGGTATTGAAGAAAAGGAAAGAATGGGAGACTGGGGGGGCTGGGGATTTAGCTCAGTGGCCTGGCAAGTGTGAGGTCGTGAGTTTGATCCCCAGTACAAAAAAAAAAAAAAAAAAAGAAAGGGAGACTGGGTATATAATTCAGTGGTAGATTACTTGCTTAGATGAACACAGCCCTGGGCTTGATTCTCCAGCATAAATAAGGATGAGGAGGAGGGGAGGGGGAGGGAGAGGGGAGCTGAATCCAGTCTATAGTTTCTGAACCATTTATTGGCCAACAACATCTGCAAAGCCACTTGCTATTCTAACTAACTAGGACCAGAACTCCATGGCCTGGTACCTCTGTCTATCTGGTATACCTTGGACACACATATCACAAGACAGTATAACCAGAGATGTGAGGTTGGAAAACAAGTCGGGAGTTGTTGCTTATCTTTGAGCAACAGATAGACCAGACAGCATCTTTTCTGCTTCAGGTGACAAACATGAACAGATAGATGGTGTTGCCACCCCCATGGTACAGTGTAACATCATCTTGCTGAAACAAAATTCTGAGTAAGTTTGTGAGAACAAGTCAACTTAGTAGAAAAATACCATATTGACTTTTTATGCACAAAACTCTAGTTTCTGATTTCTTGAGTGCCTGGGGAAGATTATTGCCATTGGAAATGAAAGCTTGATTGATTAGAACAGAGAGGCACCTTTTAAAAGACTGAATTGCTGGCCTTAAATTGACCCAATTCAACTCTCAAGGGGGAAGTTGCCCTTCTAATTTTATTTTCTCCCAAGGCAGTTATGACATTTCCCCCATGTCTTGAAATAACATTGTGGGAGATCATAGTGTGTGAATAGTCTCACATAAACTGTCCTGCAGGCTGAAGTTTAATGACTACCATCTACTAGAAGAAAGAGATTAAACTGAAAAGATCCACAAACTACAAGCAAAGCCAGAATGTTTTCTTACTTCGAATGACATCTGCAAGATGATCTCTCTTAATGGGAGTGGATATTCAGTTAGAAAAGTTTAAAACTGGAGAGTACTTAGTTAGAGCCTCATGGGCTGGGTTGGTGTCCCCCTGAGCACACCACGCACCATGGTCTAGGCCTTCTCTCTGACTAGCACAGCCACAAATGTTGGGCCTTCTTTGCCTTTCTCTTGAAGTAGGCTTTTGACTGGACCATTTCTTGTTGAGATGGTGGTCTCTTGTCAAGTCCAGTTTAAGTCAAAATCTAAGCAACATCAAGCCAAATGGAACCTCATCTCACATAGAAGTAAACTGGATACTTGGAGACAATCCAGGCAGAGAATTGTTCAGAGTCCAACACTCTATTTCCAAATCCATTATAGACCTGGTCTCGCAAAATGGGTCAACCAGCTGGTAAGGATCGTTGTACCTTTAAAAAATTACTTAATGAATATGATTTTGACTAAATAAAATATGCACATGGACAGAATTCAGTAAGTGCAGAGAGTGTGCTATGAAAGTTACTCTCTTAAGCTCATCCCTCCTGGATCCAGTTTCCCTCTCAGCATCTGTTTTTACCCAGTTCTCTGTCCCTTGAGGTCATCCACTCCCACACCAGTACCACAGAGCACAGAGGTGAGAGGTGGATATAACTTTTCATCAAGTGGTCAGATATTATACAAATAGCTCTACACCTTATGTTTAAAATCTCACAATATTAACTTGAAGCTGCCTCACTTTTTTTGACTGCTGTATAGTATTGTTTTATGAACATGTCATATTAATGCAGCCAAAATCCTACCGATGGAATTTTAAATTGTTCACTGTATTTTGACCATGCAGGCTATTCCGAAGTCCACATCTTTGCACACACATAATTTTGCATGTATATGAATATATTTCTAGTATCAATTTCTAGAAGTAGAGGTGACATCTTGCTTTTGTTATAAGTAATGATATACAGTACTACATGATTTTATTCATGCTTTAATTTCTATCTTTCTTTGTGATCTATCTTTTTTTCTGATGATATGACAGACTTTCTGAAAATATGAAAAATCACTAGACGTTTGTACTCCTAGGACTATGGTATACATTATACGGTACCTCTACTTCTTTGATCATCATCCTTTAAATTTTTGATATAATCAGTGTGGAAATTAGTACATTTTTTTTGTGTCCACAGACTTCCTCGTACTACCTGATTTTGTTTGATTTTCATTATTTTTTTGGGGAAGGTTGCTTAAATTAGTTGGTTTATTAGCACGGATGCTTGGCTACACAAGAAAAATAAAATCTCAACCTCCATAACTTTCCTTTTTAAAATCCCCTTTCCTCTGAATTCTGTTATTTATGTTTCTGTGGTCAGGAAATATAACTTTTATACCCAACAGTTTATGGGGGTTGATTATTTGATGTGATGTACTTTCTGGAAGAAGATGGACCATTTAAAATTTAAATTCAAGGCTTCTGTTGATTTTAGTTGTCATTAATATTCCACTTATGCTCATCCTTCTTCCCTAGCCCTTTTGCATTCAGTTTTCTCAGCCTTATCCTCACATCCCCAACTCTGCCTTCAGTGAGGCTCTTTGTATGGTTCACAAAGCCACCTTCATATTTCTCCTACTATTTCACCTTATCTTTCCTTAGAACCTTAGTGGTGACTCTTGTTTTATAAAGGAACAACTCCATTCCCCGTGTGAGTGCATGGTGACTTACTTGATGCCAGTTATGGTCTGGTGTGTGACATCATCTTTGGTGGGTGCTTTCAGTCACCCTAACCCTCCCCTGCCTCCAAGCCTCCATGTCTGTCTCCCTTGCATTTTAGTATGTTTTTCAGATCCTGCACTTGTGTTCTCTGGGTGCGCTTCCTGGGCCACTAGTGCACGTGGTGACTGGGAGACAGAAGGCTGAGCCGTCCCAGTCACCGAGTCCTCCTAACGGAGCCGTGGACCATGGGGACTCGGACACTCCTTTTCAACTTGCCTGGCAGAGATGGGTAGCAGCACTGCTGGGGCCACACGTGATCCCTGGCCTCAGATGGATGGGATGGGGAGGATTTATCATTTAGCTCTGCCTGTTGGGTTTCTGGAGGGGCAGAGAGAGGGTCAATTATGTCTTTTTTCTGCTGTTTCAAGTTGGTATTGGAAGTCGATAGTATGTTTTTATGAAGGTGTGGTGAGGCCAAGAAAAGAGCGATGGTCTGAGGCAGGAGGAGCCCCCTGCTGGGTGAGGCTTTCTCCTTCCGGAGTCTGTCTTGAATCCAATAGAGCCCCATGCAAATTACTAAGGGGAACAATAGCACAATAGTTGTGAAAGTACTTTAAATTAAGTTTACCATATAAATATGAGAAAAATTACATTAACATTGATACTATTTAAAAATACCCACTGGTCTTCCTACCCCAGTGCTGATTTAAAACATTATTGGCCTCAGAATGAGGGAGTTTATGAAAGCATTGTGCTAGTTCTGGGACTTCTGTTTTTCCAAGGGGACCTTTCAAATCTTAAAAAAGCATCCACCCTTCCCAGGAGTCATCTTCCTTTTCAAAGAGACCCAAATACATTCCGGACAATTTTTATTATTCATTTCCTTTCTTTCCTCATTACTACAGCTTTAAAATAAACTCTCCATTTTTTGTAGGAAACTTTCAAATTCCAAAAATAAGTTATCTTAGAATTCAAAAGTCAGATTGGGAGAAGTCTGTCAGAATCTAGGGCAGGGTGCTGTGTCCTTGCTCTGGGATGGAGTTTGCACAGAGCTTCTTGAGACTCTCGTAGTTCCAGCACTGTCTTGTGCTGGAAAACTTCTTTCCCGTTCTGAAGGATGAAGAGTATTCGGCACAATATGACCCAGTTATGTTTAAACTCTACTTCCGCCTATGCTTCCCCATCCAGGTAGACTTCAAATATAAAGAAGCAGGCCCCTTACAAGTTACAGGATGTCTCACTGAGATTTATGCGGACTAGAGAAATCTCTATTTTGGTCACCATATTGAACTTTATGCAAGGTATAAATTTCAATAATTGATCATCAATCATTCAATAAATGCTTAAGAATGCTAACTCTGCTCTTAGAGCTCTGATAGGTGAGTAGTGACATAGTAATGACACCAGTGGTAGAACTTGATATTTATTTTAAGTTTAGAATGTACTAGGCATTGTATTAACCATGTAGTTATTCCTCAAGTCCTCAAAACACTCTCATGCATTAACTTACCTTGTTCTAATAAAGCACTTTCATGTCTCAGTGGATTACAACACACTGATTTTAGGCTCTTACCTGTAGAACTGAAAGTCCAGGGAGTTCAGCTGGGCTGGGCTGGGCTGGACTTGCTGTGTCCGCTCATTAGGAAAGCCAGAAGCCATTCTCTGAGACAGAAAGAGGGCTGGGAGAAACTTGCAGTGCTTCTGAAGTCTTTTGCTATCCTGACAAACCACCCATCCACTTTTGTCTCATTAGCCAGAGTGAACCACATTACCAAGTGCAGTGGAGGGGGAAGGTGAGGCAGGCCCCAGGAAGAAGGTGAGGCATGGCCCTAGGAGGAAAAATACTTGTGAACAGAGGGTGCAAACTGCCTCTTTTTTCTCTTCTTCCTGCAAGATATTTTATTTCTTCCCCAGATACTCACAGTAACAGGCACCGGGCTTAGAAATTCAGAGCGTAGTGACATACATCACCTCTGTGTGCTGCTTTCCACAATTCAGAGACTTAGGGAACAAAAGTCACAAGTTGTGCATTCCTTTCCCACAAACACCCAACCCAGAAAAGGCTGGAGTGAGGAGATCTGTCAGAAACAGGAATGGGAGGCACCTGCCAGCCCTCAGTTTTAGCAACTCTGATCGTCCACTGAGCAGTAGTGACTTGACCTTGATGGCTTGGAATCCTCCTTAACCCAACCCAGTTTCAGTGCCTGGGAGTAACTTCTCAGTTCATTGCTCTCCATGATTCTGGAGTATCTTCTAGTAAGTGTCTCATTTTTCATTATCCTCCTTAGGTTTTCCTGAAGAGTGTTTTGGGGGAGAATTCCATTTGTAGTGATCTCGGATTGCTCACAGCTGGAGAAGCCTAGGATTCTAAGGTGATTTTATGATTTGAATTATTCTAGTCCCTTCTAATGCTGGTTGGTGGTGCTTCTGGCAGTACATGTCTCTACACAACTGCTCTTTTTAATCAGCTGAGGCCTGCCTGTACATAGCCACATGCATCACTTTTTGAGAAATGCCTCCACTTGTGGGTTTAATTGGGGGTACTTTGATCATGCATAGCAGATAGAACAGACTTTTGATCTCTTTCCCCAAGCCACTTTGTCTCACTGGTATAATTTACTGAGGGGCATATTAATCTAATCAGAAAACTTAACCATGGGTACATGGGGCTCTGTGTCCAATTTCTGTCTTAATTTGGAACTTCTTTACCTGTGAGACATGAGAAACAGTTTACTTTTGGCTCTGAAAATTTTGGATTTTCTGAATATTCTGCAGCTCTGCTGGATGCTGCCCAAGGTATCTTCTTTTTCCAGAATCCCCGGTGGGAGAGGTCACAAGTCATGAGACCTCATGGTCTCCGAATGAGGACCAGATTCCAAGGGCTGATGGGAATGTGCAATTCTCCCAAACATCTCTTTTCAGATGAGCCAAGTGGCCACCTACTCCTGCTCCATTTTGGCAACCCACGTGGCCATGCATACATAGGTCAGCGAGGCGAGGGTGTTTACAGGGAAAACTGGAAACAAGGAGGAAGAAATGAATAATTATGAAGAAGGGATACAATCTTCTTATCTCATGAAGCAGATAGTGTTCTAACTCTTCATATAGAGAAGGAAACTGAGACACACAGAGGTTGAGTACCTTAAGGTCGTACAACTCCTCTGTGGGAGAGCTAGGATTTTATCTCAAGAAGCTGGACACCTTGATGCTAAAGCTTCTTCTGGGTTTCTTCTTCAGAGCTCTTGTTTTTATGGAATTACTGGTACCCTCTTGCCTAAAGTCTCAGCAACCAATAATGAAAACAATTTAAGTAGAAGGCGCCAATCTGGCAATAATAAAACTTGTAGAATGTTGTTATGAGTTGATTTAAGAAATAGACTCTTTAAATTGATGCTTTGTAACCTGTGAGATCAGAGAGCTGAGGGCAGGAATAGTGCAGACAGGAAGATTTCTCTCAGTCGGCTGCTCTGAGACTTCTGAGTTGTCATGTTACATAGCTACCCAGAACTGGAAGACATCAAAACCTACGCTATCACGTTGTGAAAAGGCTTCACATTCCTGAATCTTACACCCAGCCCAAGTCTCTGGGTTCACAAAGGACCCAGCTTTGATTAAACACACAGAAAAACAGCCATCAAAATCACATTATACATCCACTGTAGGCAAGTGTTAAAATTCCAAATGAGGTCTCCCTTTCCTCTTTGATATTTTATTCTTTTTTTTTTTTTGGTACCAGGGATCGAACTCACAACGTTGTGCCTGCCAGGCAGGCGCTTAGGCCACTGAGCTAAATCCCTGGCCCTATTTTTTGAGACAGGGTCTCAGTATACAGTTCAGGCAGGCCTTGAACTCACTTTGTAGCCCAGGCTGGTCTTGAACTCACAACGATCCTCCTGCTTCAGCCTCCCAAGTGCTGGGATTAAAGGTGTGCGCCACCACGCCCAGTTTAACGTTTTATTCTTTTACTACACTTCAGAACTAACTAGGTCCACTTAGCCAGGAAAAGGAAATTTCCACAAGTTGCATTCAGGCTTATTTCCTGGGAGAAACAAATCTTAGTCCTTTTATACACTATAGTTCCCACATACTTTCTAAATAAATACATTTATCCACAGGTTAAGTTAAGTTAGGATAAAGTTAAGAGTAACTTTGAGCAAAGAGCCACACAACACAAATGGCCCCTTGAATAATGTGTGTGGAATGGCGGGGTGGGGGACGGCAGCAGTGAGGGGAGGTTGGGGAGGTGGGACAGAGCCTGAGCCTGTGAACTCTGGGTCACGTTAGGGCCCCTCCTCTCCAGGACCAGTCCAGAACACATCTACCTGTGTTAACAACCCGCCTCAGTCTTGGTTATGTTTATGTACATGCATGCTTACTTTCTAGATGTTCCTGCTAAGGCACTGAAATTGGAAGAAATTCTCTAAGGACATTCACGGGATCGAATGTGCTTTGGATGGGAATAGGATCTGAGCATTCTGTGATCTTGATGATCTCTACCTGGACACCTGGTACTGTGCTGCCTGAAGAAGGTGGTCAGCTGGAGCAGCAGGACCAGGGGAACCACAGGACACCTATGGCCAAGGAGCTAGGGAGAGTCAGGTCCTGTGGCGCACAGACTGGAGTTCTGGGGAAGAGCGAGCTGGTGCTTCTGGGATTATGTGTGTCCTGCAGTAAACGATCAGGCAAGCAGCCGCAGCTCCCTTGAGAGCCCCCTCACACTAATTTGTTGATCTTTAACCACTCTCCTATTCTTAGCTTGCTGGCATGTAGGGTTACTCACTCAGGTCCGATTGGGTTTTGCAGGGCAGCCCAGACCCGCGATCTGCCATCTGGGAGTCCCAGCTTTTGAAGTCTTTCTTCGGTGAAAGGTTCTGGAATTGGGGTCCATGGTAGTGCCCACATTTCAGTGGCCAAGACTTAGTCATAAAGCTCCCTGTAACAAGAAATTATGCAGTCTGTTCTTCCTGGGTGGCCAAGAAGAAAGGAATGGATTTGAAGAATGCACTAAGAACATCTATGGAAGCCAAGAGCCCTGCAGGGCAGAAGCAAGGACGTCTGCAGGCTGTGAAGAAGGCAGCTGTGAAGTCAAGCAGTTTCTCGACTCTTAGCAAAAGAAGACACAGGGCGTTGGGGTCCGATGCGGCGCCCCTCACCCCCCCAACCATCCCCCCCAGTTTCCTCTCTTGCTGCTCCTCACTCAGCTTTCCTGCCCTGTTCCAAGCATTTCATTCACACTCTGGCCAGATCAAACTATTGGCTATTCTTTGAATGTGTCACAAAGGTTCACACCTTCGGGCCTTTGCAAATGTTGTTTCCTGCCTGAAACGCCCACTCTTCCCCTCACCACAGGAGCCAGCTTAGATGTCTCTTTACTGCCAGGCTGAGCTTGAACTTCCTCCCCGGGCAGAACTCATCACGGCCTCCTTCATGCTCCCACCATATTCCTTCTGCTGTTTTATTATAACAGGCTTCATTGCATTTTTAAAAATTTGTTTCCCTAACTATCGCTGCCCTCTCGGCTGTAAAATGTCTGGGGAAATAATTACGTGTGATCGACACTCAAGAGTCCTGAAGGATATGAACTAAGTCAAGAAATTTACAATATAGTAAAAGTCCTGAGTTTTATTTAAGAAGAGTTGAAAACTATTTGGAAATATGTTCTAGATGCATCATTCATCCCTGGAGAAATGTAAAAGCTCATGGAAAGCATAAGGCCAGGAGTCATGGCTCCGTGTGCTCTGGACGCCGCTTCCCGGTGCTGGTTCCCATGCCTAGGCAAGGAGAAGCTGGGTGAGTGAGGGTCCCTTATGAAATGCGATCCCCATGTACTTGCATGGAGGAAGCCTAAAGTTTGGGAGAAATCCAGGAAAGAAAAAAGCTTGCATGAACATTTCATTGTCCAGTCTAGACAAAGCACACCCTTCCATGGGAATCAGCAAAAACCTGAGCTGAGGCTAACTCTTAATTCTTCTTTCCCAGCCAACAAACCTGAATTCCTACCTTCCCAAAGTCAACTCTGGCAGCTACAGGTCAAAGGAAAAGTTTCCATTCCCATAATAATGATTACAATAAAAAGCCCTAGCGGAACCCCTTCCTCCTCATCTTGCCATTTATGACTCTAAGCTTAGTAACTTTCTGAGGGAAACACGCTCATCTTTCCTTCAGACCTTTTTTATTTTCTGCATTCCTCCTTTCTCTTGTTTGTGCTCAAACTCTCTCTTTCTCTTTCTCTCTCTCTCTCTCTTTTTTTTTTGGTTGTGAGAATCAAACTCACAACCTCATGCCTACCAGGCGGGCCCTTAGGTCACCAAGCTAAATCTCCAGCCCTATGTTTTGAGACGGGGTCACACTATGCAGTTCAGGCTGGCCTTGAACTCACTTTGTAGCCCAGGCTGGTCTCGAACTCACAACGATTCTCCTGCCTCAGCCTCCTGAGTTGTGCTCAAACTCTTGATCTCTCCGTTTTTTTCCCCTGTGGCTCTGATTTTCTCAAAGCCTCAGGCCAGACCTTCTAAGACAACCTTTTCTAGCAGTCAATGCCATGGTGATTGCTCTCAGAACTGTTAAGAATAGACCCTGTTCAGCTGCTCCAACCCTTCAAAGGATAAGAGATGAGATCATTTTCTGCTCGAAGAGCCGATCCAGAGGGTGAGTGATTGGCAGCAGTGTGTCTGACTATGGCAGGAACAGGCATTAAAGTGGCTTCTTCTGTGCTATTAAATATCCCTTCCACACACTGATTCATGGACTGGTTTCTGTTCTCATGACTGAATAGGTAACCCTGTAATTTGTCAGCTACATCCATTTTTTTCATTTGCTGGCAACTGCTTCTCTTCAGTTTCTGCCAACTTTCTCTGTTTTCTCTCTAAGTTTCTACCCTGGGTGAGTAATAGAAGGATGATCTTATGAAATTAAACAGCAAGAAAGCAACAGGCACGTAATTATCAGGACAAGCAGGTGCTGACATCTATCTGTATTGTTACTTGAGTTTTGTATTGGGGGATTTCCATATGGCTTTCTACAAATAACTTAAAGCTATTAAACCTTCAAGTTTTAGAAATGAGCCTTTGACGAAACTGGGTCCAAGGTGGAGGGATGCACAGAAAGAAATTCTAAAAGCAAGGTACTGAATACCAGACAGTAGGAAAGTATTAACTGATTTCCTTTCAAGTCTCTCAGTCATTGTGCGACGTGTGTGGTGCAGAAGGCGTGGAGACCACAAAACATTTATGCCTGAGCCCAGTAGCTCTTTGTTGACAGCCTGCTACAAACACAAGGGTTTAAGAGGGCAGACTCTGCTTTAAGCTCACACCTGGGGCAAATGAGGACAGCTGTGCAGAGTGGAAAGAAAGGTTATTTTAGAAAGACCAAGTTCTTAACTCCAAGTGTAACAGCAAACATCTCTCTCTGGCCCTGAACAAAATTTTTCACTTCTCAAGGCCTCATTTTTTTTTAATCTGTAAAAAATGAGAAAATTGATTTTGATCATCCCCAGGGTCACTCCTAGTACTACTGGTCTTCTGTCGCATCGTCTGGAAAACCAATTCCAAAAAGAGCCACTGCTCCCAACTTAGGTCCCTGGAAAATGGCAACCGCTTGTGAAATGGATCCCTTGTTGGTTTGTCTTACTAGTTCCAGTTTTGAAAGTTTGTATGCATGTATATGTGGCCTTGATGTGGGACAGGTGACTATCTGTAGGATGTTATGATTAAAAAGCCTTGAAGTACACAAGTCAAGCCATTGTGTTTAGAGACCAAAAATCACAGGATTGGTTGGAAAGAAATAGAGTACTTATCCTTCTCTACTTTTCTTAAAAATTTCCTCCAAACACCTGTCCCCTCTCTTATTTCACTTTCAGGACCTCTTCTCTTACATTTCATTTTCCATCCTCCTTCAGACCAGAGCACTGAGATAGAAATGGCTTCTGGTACCCGGGTTCTGTGAGACCTGCGTGGCCACTGGATCTCCTCAGGGCAGGTCAGAGAGAGCAAGGAGGATGGCGAGTGCGCCAGACCCAGGGGAGACTGAGCTGGAGCAGGGACAGCAAAACAGAGAGGACAGTTTGAAGTTTTCAGGCTACTCAACTTCCTGTCGCCATTACAAGTTGTCCTGAGCAAGATTCCATAATGCTGCCTCCTCCTTCTAGGGGTTGGAAGCAATTTGAATTGCAAAATGCAAAATCATTTTCCTCCCAAACATCATTTTGCAAAGCTTAGTTTTATCCAACCTGGTCATTTGAACTAGCTGTGTTATAAATTTCCTTCTATGTGAATTTCAATGAAGACATTATTTTCATTTAGTCCTAGTTCATAATGAAGAGATACATAATGAACAATTTCAGAATGGTAGTTTAAAAAATAAAATTTCATGGCGCAGTTTCAATCTAGTACTATCTTGGTTGGCATTACTAGTTCATGACATCAGCTTATTGGTCATTAATTGATTTTTATGCGCACATCCAGCACTACACTAGACGTCGCAGGGAGGGGAGCAGAGCCAGGCTTGCTGTTGAGTGGGTGCTGGTGCATGCTAGGGTGCTCACTGGAGGCACTGAAGGTGCTGAACAGAAACCCAGCCCAGAGTGACAGGCAACCAAACCATGGCTAATCCAGCATCCTTACTCCCAAGTTGGATGAGTGGGTTTTGAATCTGTCAGTCTCGATTATTTTGTTTTTCCTGCTTACCTTCTAATGGGGTCATATCCCAGGAAGAATATTTTCCTAAATAAGGGCTGTTTTCCTAAAAGCTGAACTAAGACCCTTGGGAGCATCAGAAACAGGACTCTGGGGACTCACCCAGTGAGATGATGACAACCTTCAGGATGAGCAGCAGGTGTGCGTGGCAGAGAGACTCAAGTGACAGAATGGGCAGCAGAGGCCACAGTGCCTGTGGAGGGGTTTAGTGGCAGTGGCGTGGGACCCAGGCTGAGGCTACCTTGACCAGGCCTTGTGATGCTTAGCAGATGCTGACTATTGCAGAAGGGAACGACCCTGGGGACCCCCAGAAATTCTCACTGAATGCAGATAGCAAGTGAGGCCCTGTTATGTTCCTAATGTGAGGGACAGAGCCCAAAGGTTTAGTTTGTCCTCCTGGGGCTGACAAACTAGTTGGCAAAACAAAACCACGACCTAAAATTTAGGAAGTGATAAAATACAGGTTGTGCCCAAACCCTAAGCTGCTGTTCAGATTACATTCAGCTTCACCACAGCTATCTTTGGGAAGGAGAGGGAATCTTCCTTGACATTAAGTGATGGTTCTTGGGCAGGGACAGAGTCTTCCTGAAGCTGCTAGCGAGGCCTTCTCATGAGTGCATGGAGCCCTTAATGTGGGCCATGGACTGCACCCCTGGATTGTGCCTAAGGAGGATTTTGTTTTTATCCCGACAGAGGTGAAAGTCAGAGGCAGATTAAGTGACTTGGCCACGCTGTGTAGTTGGCGAAACAAGAGCTGAGTGGAAGGCAGATGGCAGATCTGTATGCTCTTGAGACCAGCAGGGACAGGCTGGAGTGGGACAGGGACAAGTACTACAGGCAGGAAACCTGCAATGCCACACATTGTGTACTCTAGAGGGGAGGGGAGCTGTAGGTCATTGGGTTTGTTTCTGGAAGAAGGTGGATGTGGCATTTGTTATGGCTGGGCTAATTAATAAAGAAACAAGACATGGAAGCACATGCAACTGAAGACGATTAAGCTGGGGGTGACGTTAGGCATCCAGGATGGACAGAATAGAGAAGTGAGGGGGTTGAAAGTGTGAAAGAAGAAAGCTCAGGCCTTGGTGACTCAGTGTAAGGATGCCAAGTCAGCCGAGCCTTGGAGGACTCTCCCAGGAAACTCTGCCCTCCACCTGATGGGCCAGGTCCTTCAAAGCTGGGTGAGACTCCAGGCCAACCCAGCACTGCAGGCGAGAGATCCCTGTGTTCCCCAAACCGGACTTGAAAGTCAAGCTCTGAAACCACATCAGACAGGGGCCTGCAAGCAGGCCTTGGGCAGCATCAGGCAAGCTGTGGAAAGGTCACCTAGGATTCCAGAGTCTTCCTCAAGAAGTGTGTGTGTATGTGTGTGTGTGTGCGCGCGCGCACATGTGCGTGCACCCGCACAAAACAGGAGGTGCCTGTGGATTGAAACTAGAGTTCCCAGAGGTCCAGGAAACACAGCACGCACACTAGTTCAGAGATTGCATTTGTCCCTGCTGCAGGCAAGGGGACCAAGGGGAGCAATCAGCAGTTAAAACACATAGCAATCCAGTTTTCACTGTGTGTTTGTGCAGTCTCGGCATTAGAAAGTGGTATTCATATCTGGTATCCCTGAGTCCTAATAGTCAGTAAGTTACAATGCCCTCATTCCCATCAATCTGGAGGGAGGGAGGGGTGGGGGTGGGGAGAGAGACAGAGACAGAGAGAGACAGAGAGAGACAGAGAGAGACTGTAAAATTGCCTAATGTTAAAATTGCCTAATGCTAAAATGTATCATTAATTTATTTTCCAGTGTCTAGGTTAGAATATAACTAGGTGATATATATCAAATGAATTTCATGGCTACCATCCAAATGTAACAAATGAATCATTTAACTACCCGCATGTGGGTGATGCCAAATTTTTCATTTTCTTCCATTTCATAAATGCATCATATCTCGGCTCGAAATCAATCTATTAACCTTGAAAACATTTGGAGCTGGAATGAAGGTTTGCAGTGAACTTTGCGACCTGCCACGCGATATTTGTCATATTTAGCAATTATCATTGGCTTTGAGTAACGAGGAGCTGGTGGAGGCAAGAACAGCCCTGTGCTACAGAACTTCTGAGGCCACAGGGAAAACAAGAGCCGGCAAAGTCAGGTTCTTTTCTCCATCTCAAGCCTGGCTGCCACAAGTTCCTGTCTTTTTAAAACAAATTCGAACGTCTCGGCATCTATGCTGATCAATTGCACATAAAAAACTCTAGTAAAATCTTTGTGTTATGACATGAGGAATTCTGTTGAGCGGATTTGAAGGGCAAGTGAAGACTGAGAAAAACGTGTCCGCCCTCCACACCTCCAGCGGGAGGAACTTGATGGATTTCCCAGGTGCGTGGCACCCTGCACACTGCCTTGGGACTGGAGCAATGGGGTGGGTAGAAGCTTAGTAGCATTGTCTTTAAAATTAAGGTGCAAATCAGAGTCTCAACTAAAATTGCCTGAGGAATACATAAAATGCATTATTGTCCTTTGGATGAATGTTATATTATCTTATATCGACTTTAACACAATATAAAACATAAGATAGATACTTTTGGGTGCATGACATGAGGCATACAGTTAATGGTTTGCCCAGATGGGACATGTGAAAATACTTCTCTTAAATTCCTCAGTCATGTTTTATGGATACTTCCATTCCACTAACAGCATGGAAACTTGTGGCCATAAATGGAATATTTATCTTCAATTATTTGTTAGACATAAAATACTGCCATCGGTCCTGTAAAAGAGCCTAACTTCATGAAATTTCAAAGTACTTTCAGCTGTATGGTATTTCTTAATTTAAAATTACTTTACATATACATAGTCTATCTTATTGTCTGTCCTTAAAACATACATAATTTTAGCAGGAGGATTGCCACAAATTCAAGGGCCACCTGGGTTACATAATGAGTTCAAGGTCAGCCTGAATAGCATAGTGAGACCCTGTCTCAAAAAACAAAAACCAAAAATACATAAAATTTTATAACATTACCCACTGAAGAAATTAAGCATTAGATTTACCTCTGATGCCAAGAGATAAAAGTCTGTTATTCTAGATGTAACTGTTTTTGTTTTGTTTTGTTTTGTTTTTGTCTTTTGTAGACAGGGTCTCATTATGTAGCATAGGCTGGCCTTGAACTCACTTTGTACCCCAGGCTGGCCTTGAACTCATAGTGATTCTACTGCATCTGCCTCCCAAGTGCTGGGATTACAAGCATGTGCCACCAAGCCTGGCTTAACTGAGTTTTTGTAAAGTTTTGTAGAAGCTTAGCCTAGGTTAATTTAAAGGACAAATACACTAATTCACATTAATTTAAAAATTAGGGTTGAGGATGTAGCTCAGTGGTATACCATGTGCCTAGCATGCAAAAAACCTTGGATCAAACCTCAGCACCACACATACATGAAAATTTTAAAAAAGGTGGTCTAACCACAACTATAACTTGTGAAATCTAGAAATAAGGGCCTAAAGGTATGTCAGCTCTTTCTCAGAATAATGGATACTAGAAAGTTATTTTTATTAAATATAACTTGTGATTTATCCAGAGATACAAGGACATTGACAATGACCTGCTGCCCCTAATATTCTTCCAAGTACCTGGGAGTCATGAGAAGGATTGGAAGTAATAATCCAGTTGTACTGGGAATCAGAATTTTTTTTTTTGTCTTTATGAGACAGGGTCTCACTATGTAGCCCAGGCTGATCTTGAACTTGCAGCAATCCTCCTGCCTCAGCCTCCTGAGTGCTAGAATTATAGGTGTGCACCACCACTCACAGCTGGAACCAGAAATTTTACAACCAATTGTTTGAGAGAATTTAAACAAGTTGCTCCTTCTCCTCAACTTGTGGTTTTCCTAGCTACCACAGTGACCCCTTGAAAACTGTTATGAGTAACTAAAGTAAAAGGAATGAGTGGGCCCATCTAATATGCTTTCCATGCGACGCCTGAACATCTAGTACATCATTGGGTTCATTGTAAGCGCTCAATCCCTCTTGAGTTAAAAATACCAATTCCAAAAGGGACCCTTCGGAGCTTAGATTTCTAGAAAAACACACAAATACAGATCTTTGAGTGTGATTATAAGAATGAGCAATCGATCTATGCTATTGTGGCCACAAAATACATCAGTTTCAGTCTTGGAAAAGGATACAGAGGCCAGGGCAAATTCTTAGAGAATTCGCAAATAGCTCTGAGTCCTATTGTTAGAGAGGATTAATTCTGGTGAAAGACTTGGGCTTACATGGGCCTGATCCCCACAGTTCTCAGAGAAAGCAATAGAAGATTAATACACAAACTTGTCTGTTAATGTTTCACCAGAAATATACTTATAAAAATATTAACAATTTATTTTTTCTCTTTTGTAATAAGTAACAAACTTTCAGACAAATAGGAACATGCATGTTTTGTGTAACCTCTTCAGCTGTTATGAAATGTTTTGGTTTAACCAGCAAATACTTTATTAGTGGTAGTTTATCTCATAGATCTTTTAATGACTTGGCCTGAGAACAAAATGAAACTTCCTGAATTTGATTTTTCTAAAACATATCTACCAAATGCAATTGCCCTTTCTGTCAAATAAGCCCTTACTGGCTTATAAGTCTGAAGTGATTTTTTTCCTATCTCATTATGGTTGTTCCAAGACTCTTGACATTCTCTAAATCATCTTTTACTGAGTACAAGAGGCCCACGAGGAAGTCAAGATCGATGATAGACTTCATCTCTCTTGAATTTTAATGCAAATGTCTGTTCCCCTAATCAAACAAAGGTTAAAAAAGGAAATCAAATTAGCTTATTACAAAAGCCAGCATAACTGAACTGACAAGAAAAATGCTTTCTGCATGAAGAACCTTTAATCAATATCTTAAATAAGAATGTCACTGCAAGGAAAAGTTCATGTGTGGTCAGTTTTAATCTGCAAATCAATATGTTCTTTTAAATAAATATTCAACCATAGCAGCTCAATAAGGCATTGCCTATAAGAGTTTCTTTCATTAAATCAAAATGAAAAAATGTATACTGTAAATGTAGCATCCGTGGTCTAACCTCAGCTTGTGAGAGAATTCAAGGTTGTGCTATTTCACCCTTAAATCATCGGGTATTAAATACAGGAGAGATTCTTGTTAGTACCATGTCTTAGATGCTAGTCCTCTGTATAATTTAACTGTTTTACAATAAAGTGATGCTAGCAAACAGATTACTTATTAGAGATAGACCAAAATACAGTTTTCCTATTCTAGGTTTTGTTTGGTTATCTGACATTAAATAACATAAGTGCAATTTAGCCTCAATGTTGGCAGTTTCTAAGACAAAATCTATAAAAATACAGACCTATGACATACACAGATAAGTATACTTTGATAGTGTTCTATCAAATCTGCAATCAACTAATATCCAATTAGCACTTTTTACAGGCATATTAGCATCCATGCATGTTGACAGGTCATTTGCATTGATCCCAAGGTGACCTGAAAACTTTTCCTTGTCGAATGTGTGATCTTGGGCAAATTCCTTAATTTTCCATAGTAGAAAGTATGAATATGAATGGCATCCACCTCAAAGGCCTTTGGGGGGATTTAAGGATATAATATATATAACAATGTTAAGGGAATGCCTGGACCTCTGTGAACGATAAATGGCAATTGATTATGAATTACTTTTACTTGAACTGTGATGCTGTATATCAATTTAACACACAGTTCTGATTTTAGTTTTATTTAGTTTTGTTTTGTTGGTGATGCTGGAGACTGAACTCAGTGCCTTGCATATGCTAGACACACTAGCCCTGAACTATGTCCCTACTCAACACTTCTTTAAAAATTTGAAGCCGGGCATGGTGGCGCACGCCTTTAATCCCAGCACTCTGGAGGCTGAGGCAGGAGGATCGTTGTGAGTTCAAGACCAGCCTGGGCTACAAGGTGAGTTCAAGGCCAGCCTGAACTGCATAGTGAGACCCTGTTTCAAAAAATAGGGCTGGGGATTTAGCTCAATGGCATAAGCACCTGCCTAGCAGGCGTGAGGTTGTGAGTTCAATCCCTGGTAGCCCACCCAAAATTGGATAGTGCCACTTTAACAGCTCATTAATAATCAATTGAATGAAACAAAATATACCTTTGAACAGCCTATCAGACCATTGTGAATGCTTAACTGTTGTCCATATTCTTCTCATAAATCTTTGATTTGCTAGTTTTTTCTATTTTGACCTAAATGAGGTAGAGGAAAATACACTTTAAAAATTCTCTTTATCAAAAATAATTTTAGAAGC
>RJWM01014576.1:0-29965 GCA_004363535.1 Dasyprocta punctata | reverse complement strand
TCTCATGTTCCTGAGATAATTTTGAAGTGGTTTCTTCATGGAGTAGGAAGTGTTTGTTCAAATAACAGTGGAGCAAAAAAGCCCAGGGTAAATTTTCCCACCAAATCCTGTCTCTCTACAGTGCTGAGGTGTCTCTTAGGGTTGCACTTTTGCTTATTCATTTAATTATTCTGAGGTCACCTTGTCAAGATTTCTAGATGGCATTTTGGGGCTCTACTGGGTTTGAATGTTTGAACTATATTAGTTAATATAAAACTAGTGCCCTTGAGTGTTACAGATAGTGTTTCAATGAACTATAACATATGCTAATTAAAATATGGTGTTTTTTTTTTTTTTTTGTACTAGGAATTGAACTCAGGACCTTGCACTTGCCAGGCGGAGGATGCACTACTGAGCTATATCCCTGGCCTCAATACAGTGTTTTTAAAGGGATACTTTCCTGATCTACTGAGGTATCTAATTTAGGGTCATATATACATTGGCATTATGATTTTCTACATGAAGAAAAGTGATAATAATGACCAACAAAGGGCTGGGAGTTTGGCTCAGTGGCGTAAGCACCTGTCTGGCAGGTGTGAAGTTGTGAGTTCAATCCCCAGTGCCGCAAAATAAATAAATAAATAAATAAATAAATAAATAAATAAATAAATACCAACACATGTGTAATAATTCCAGTTTATGCCTCATAATCATTTCCACACCTATTATCTGATTAACTTTCATAGCCGTCCTAGGCAATAGACTTCATTATTCACATTTGATAGATAAGCAAGACAGCCTGTGAGCAGTGAAGCCCATGCCCCAGCTTTATAGGTTGAAAAGTGTCAGATTTTAACTGTGCCCCTTGATTTTAAGTTTCATTGTTTCCTGGTATAAAATATTGATGGAAGTTTCTTTTTTTCTTTTCTTTTTTTCTTTTTTTGGTACTGGGAATTTGAACTCATGATCTTGCACTTGCCAGGTGGGTGCTGTGCTGCTGAGCAAAATCCCTAGCCCTGATGAAAATTTCCTAACTTTCCCTTTTTCTTACTTGAGAAAGTAAAGTATATCAGCGGTCAAAACCAGAAATGGCTGACACAGTTGTGCTGTAGTTCATATGATTTTTTAAAATTTAATTTTATTTTTTGATTAACGTGTATTAATCATACATATTAGTGGGTTTCAGTACGCAGTGTTGGTACCAGGGATTGAACTCAAGACCTTGTGCTTACCAAGCAAGCACTGGAACTGCTGAGCTAAATCCCCATCTCAGTATGTAATTTCAACACATGCATACAGTGTGGAACTGTGACTTAACGGTAATTAACATTTGCTAGATTTTGGCCCCTTCCTTTGGCTGTTCTCCTCCACTCCCCCTTTTACTTCCTTCTTTCCTACCTTCCTTCCTTTCTTCCTTCCTACCTTCCTTCCTTCCATCTTTTCATTCTCCTTCTTTTCTCACTCTTTCTCTATCTTTCTCTTTCTTTCTTTCTTTCTTTCTTTCTTTCTTTCTTTCTTTCTTTCTCTCTTTCTTGTTCTTTTGGGTCTTAGTGATCAAACCCAACACCTCACACATTTTAGAGTCTATCACTAAGCTATGCTCTCAATTCTCTTTATCATATATATATATATATTTATTTATTTTAAAGGGAATAAAACAAAACAATAAAATGAAACAAAGCAAAACAAAGAGAAATACTGGACTTCAAAAACAAGACAGTAGGAAACCCATAATACTTATTATATTGTGTATTGTTATCCTCTAAATAGATGCTTAGACTACAATGATCTGCAATGTCAATCAAACAATACAAGCATTAAATTCTTTCCTTACTTCAGTTGCTATCATCTTGTCCTGCATTCCTCCAAATCAGCCAGTTTCCTGGGGTGGGGGGCAGTGCTCTCTCCATGCCCTTGTTCCAGCTGACTCCCAGAGGGATCACTGCTAGCTCCCTTATCACATTTTAATGCTGTAATTTTTATGGTTTTTTAAGTAAAAAAATTTTTAAGCACTGGAACTTGAACCTAGGGTCTTTCCACTGAACTACATTCTCTATGAGCTTTGTGTATTTATTTTTTTAAATTTTGAAACAGTGTTGTGCTAGGTCATTAAATTGCTCCAGCTGGGCTTGAACTTGTGTTCCTCCAACCTTGGCTTCTCTAAGTGTTGGGATTGCAGGCAAGTATCCCATGCCTGGCTCAAGTAACAGTATTAACTTTCATGTGTATGATTTTGAGGTAAAATGTGTGTTTCAAAGTCTTAGCACATGAGACCTCTGTTTAGAAATGTTCTGCTTCTCCTTTGAAACTACGGGGATTAGAAATAAAAATGGAAAAGTTCAAGTTGCTCAGGTGTAAGTTTCTTGCGATAAAGGATTTTGTGACTAACCATGGTATTCAGGACTTCAGTATTTCCAATTGTCTTGTAATTTTACCATGCTTCCAAGTAATGGAGGGTGACTAATTGAGGCTGGCAGATTAGATAGCAAGTAATTAGATTTGTTCATGGGCTTATCTAGTACTGAGTAACAACCGCGCGAGCTTGGTCCCAGCTGGGAAGAGCTTTGTTTACTTTCTGGCCACTAATTTGGATGTCAAGGTCAGTACATTCAGCCCGGCTTCTTAAAATCACATGCACCTTTCAGAAGGGCATTGCTTCCTTTCCCATGGAGTACAGCAAATAAATTATTACTGAGATGCCAGAGAAAGAGAGAGAGGGAGAGAGAAAGAGAGAGAGAGAGAGAGAGAGAGAGATGGTATGCTTCAAATACCTTAGTGCCAGCCATAAAGCTGAGAACCTTGCACGATTCCAGCAACAACCAACTCTAGGATGTGGTATGTAATAAAAGACTATGTGTGACAGCAAAACAGACCCTCTCTCATTATCAACCATAATAGGAAAAACATATTAACAATTAAATGACAGAAAACAAGGGTTATTTCTTGAAAGACTTGGCCTAGAATCAGTGAATATCATTTTTGTGGGACATAGTCTTTTTGTTTTTGTGAGATGTAATCTTGAAAGAGATTGGAAAACATTTGCAAAACTCCTGTGACAACTGGATGTGGTGGTGTACATCTGTAATCCCATCACTTGGGAGGCTGAGGCAGGAGGATCACTGTGAGTTCAAGGCCAACCTGAACTACATAGTGAGACCCTGTCTCAAAAAAGAAAAATACTGTGAAAAAGTCAGCCAACAGTAATTGTCTAAATAAAGTTAAGTATCACAGTGTTTTTAACTATCCCTCTGAATTGTGTTACTGGCTTACTGATTCTATTGTCTCTCTTCATCTTGAAAGTGGGCACACATTCAGACTTGCTTCTGCAGTGCTTGCTCAGACTTAGAAGAAGGGAGTAGCAGGCACACATCAGACCCCTTCTGATCGAGTCCCTGATGTCCCCAAAAGCATCCTCACTTCTAAGGCAGCCATTGGTGAGGTCCTAATCCTGTATTAACTCCCTTACAAAAGAGTATTTGGGGGAAAATACTGCCAAGAACCTAATGCAAAATGCGTAACTATACATGTATATGCAAATTATGTGCAGACCAATCTGAAACTTACGAGAAATGTGATTGAACTCAAAATAAAATTGAATAGAGGTTTTTAAATGTAGAACTCATGGCAGAATGCCTAAAGAAGAAATGCTCATCCTTGGTCCTCTTTCCTGTCGTATTGCAGTCTATGCCTCCACAGAAATTCCAGGTACTTGGGTAGTGATTCATAAACCGTATTTATAGTCATCATGTCTTTGATCTTCTTAGAAGTCTTCAAAATGATTTTATTTTACATTAAAATTGAGAAGATGCTGTAGTTTAGATCCAAAATGCCCCCAAAGTTCCATATGTTGAATAAATCATGGCCTGCCCTCCTGCCAGCTTGTGTTACTGGGTGTGGGTGGAAATTTTGAGAGTGGGTTTGTTGGGAGGAAACTCTGACCCTGGGGATGTTCCTGGAAGGGGATGGTGGGACCTTGCCCCTTTCTCTGTCTTTCACTTTTCAGCTGCCTTAAGATGAATAACTTTCTTGTCCATGTGTTCTCAACATGATCTGTCTCTTTGTCACCAATCCAAGAGCAACATGTCAACTATCATGGTTTGTATCTTGCTGCCTCCCTAAAGACTCATGCAGTCATAGGTGGGGCTTTTTGGAGATGGCTTGGTCTAGGTTGTGTGATGCTGGGACTAAGGATGTGATGCTGGACTAACGGTGTGACACTGGGATTAAGGGTTCCACACCCTGGGTGTGAGTGCTACTCACCCTAAGAGTGGGTAGTCTAGATGGAATATAAGGGACAGAAAAAAGGGCTGCTGCTGTCTCTTGGTGCTGCTGCTTCTTTTGCTGCTTCTTGTCTTCTGCCGCATCCTGCCTGGTCTATGATGGCCTTCTGCCACACCAGCCTGCCTTGGAGCCAGCCAATTATGGACTGAAACTGCTACAAACTGAGCCAAAATAAAATTTTCCTCCTTTAACTTTAGGTGTTGGCTATTTTGTCTCAGCAATGAAAAAAGTAACTAAGACACCAACTAACCATGGACTGAAGCCTCTAAAACCATAAGCCAAAATAAACCTTCCCCCTTTTAAAACTGATTGTCTCTAGTGGTGACAGATACCCAACACAGAGGTACAGAGTTCCAAAGTTGAAAGGACCTTCAGAGATCCTCAAATAGTCCTTTCATTTTTCAGACGTGCAAAAGCCCTGGAAAAGGCAAATCACTTGTTTGAGTCCACAAGGGAAGATAGCAGCTGAAACAAAATTCTTGATAATCTGAAACCACATTCCAGCAATGTTTTCTGCCTTTTATGTCTTCAGGGACATTGTTAGGAGGTAATGTGTGAGAGGATGTGGGTAGTTCTAGTGAAGAGAAGATGGTAAGCAAAGGAATATTCTTGGTCTGTTCAGTATGTATTCAGTGCAGGTCAGTAAAGAGTAGGCACACATTCTACATGGGGCACCGTGATAAGTGTTAGGCTATTACCCTATCCTTGATGAGTTCTGACTCCCTGCTTTTTTTCCTGGTTTGGGGTTCTTTATTTCTTTCCTACACTAGTCTGTGATCCTAACAGCTTTACTCTTACATTTATATTGCAATATATGAGCTCTTGGAGGTCTGGTGTTGCCTTCTTCCCTTAAACTCACCTAACATTGAGCAAGGTAACTCAGCAGTGGTAGGCTACTAGTGTCAAATACAGCAAAGAGGCGTAGGTAAGGGGACTTAAAGTGCTTGCAGTGGTTCTTTGTACCTGGTGCAAATGCTTTCCACAAATCTTGTTCTGATTTGTGTGCATCTTTACCTCTCCTTGAGCAGAGGACCACAGAAGGGATTCTTTCACCCACTTCAGAAGTGGTAGGAAAACAGGGCTATGGTTTGGTAGTTGTTCCCTGAAGAGCTATGTGTTAAAGGCTTGGTTGCCAGCCCATGGCCCTATTGGGAGGTGGCGGAACCTTTAGGATGCAGAGCTCAGCGGAATAAAGCTAGGGCATTGTGGGTGCATTCTTGAAGGAGATTTGGGGACCCCAACTTCTTCCTCACCCTTTTTGCTTCTAAGTTACCATGAGGTGAATGTGCTCCCTTCACCATGTGCTCCCACCATGATGTGTTGTGCTGCCCAAAGCACAAAGTAACAGGGCAACAGGTCCAAAGCAACAGGACAAAGCAACCATGGATTGGCACCACTGAAACCATGAGCCAAAATTATCCTTTTTCTTTTAAAATTGACTATTTTAAGCTGGGCGTGGTGGTGCACTCCTGTAATCCCAGCACTTGGGAGGTTGAGGCAAGAGAATTGTTTGCAAGTTTGAGACCAGGCTGGGCTACAAAATAAGCCCACGTCCAGCCTGAACTGCATAGTGAGACCCTGTCTCAAAAAGACAAAAAATAAATAAATAAATAAATAAAAATAAAAATAATAAAAAAATCGACTGTTTCAGATATTTTGTTACATCGCAAAGTTGAGTAACACATTTAGCTCTTAGTTCATGGTACAGAGTTCCTACACATTTTTGAAAACAGTGGAAAGAAAATAGAATGTGCTTTTCTGTGAAATTACAAAGATGCACTTCCCACATGACTCCTCCTTAAAACATAGGAATTCCCGACTGGTGCTCCAAATGGTACTAGAAACAGCCTGTGGTTTAGCTTCTGGTTTCTGTAGGGGCTCAAGAGCACACGGGAATAGCATCTCCTTTCTTTTCCTCCTTCCTTCTATTCCCAAGATAGCCTTTGAAGACTGAAGGCCTACATCTCCAGAGACAATGCCTAAGGCAATCTGATAATCTCTTTTTCCCAGTTTCAAGGACCCCTGTAAAGAATGGAATGGAAAGCTCCAAGTCTCATCACCTGGTCTTTGTTTTTTCTTCCAGATCCTTGGATGAGACCTCAGAACATGGTCTGTGGAAATCTTCAGTTCCATCCTTCTGTGCTTATGCCTGCCTAAGCAATAATCTTCTTTATACCACATTTTCTATAATGTTATGTGAAACAACAAAGACCTTTTTTGTGGCATTGGAAAAATGTAAATTGTGGTGATGCCACTTCATTTAGTGGAAAGAAATAAATATGTTTAGTTTAGTTTAGTTTAGTTTTTTTCCCCCAATAGACTGTTTCCATGATCTTTCTGACTGCAGAACAACAAACATGGTTAAGGAATTATAAACAGGGTGTGAATCGGTCTGTGGAAATGCCTTCTTACCCAGGCCCCTTGAAGCCTAGTAATGATTTAATATGTGAACATGCTCCATGCACCTGCCTCAGCAAACAGCAGTAGTTCCCCTGTTGAGTGGTATGTGATTCCTTTCCTCGCTTCCAACAGGGCTGTACTTTCTTCCTCTATCCCCAGCTTATTACTAATCCCACACTTCTTCCCAGGAGCTTGTGTTTATCCTGTGCATTAGCCATGCCTCTGAGTTATTCTATCCTCTGCTTATTGTGCTGGACTGGTGTCTGGAAATGTGTTCAGGCACAGAGCAAGTAGCCTCGCAGGGTATGCCTCCTTCCAACTCAGTTGTGCTTAGGAGATCTCAGGGGCTTCCTCTATGCATAAAACACAGAACCAGTTTTGCTACTGAGGCATAATTCAGGATTGTTTTTATAATGAAGACATAATTTGTATCTGGTGAATAAATACCGTGGTGGCACTGGATTCTGCATGTTTCCCCTTTTCAATTCTTTGTGTTAAAAAGTACAGTGCAGAAAAAAATCTTTTAAGCAAGTATAAAATCTCAAGATTGACTCACTGTCTAGACTGATAGGGATGCCAGATTTGGATGATTAGATACTGTATACATGTTCCATTCTGCTCTTCCCAGTGGGTAGTTCAGAAACTAGCTTAGCTAGGTCAGTTGAGATGAGCACTGTTAAGGAAACAATTCACAAACAAATGAAACATTTAGTCCTAAGGAATCTGAAACTCTAAGATGTGGCTGGACTGGTCATTCGAGAGATGCAAATGAAAACAATACTGAGATTCCACCTAACCCCAGAAAGAATGGCTAGTATTAAGAAGTCAACCAATAACAAATGCTGGAGGGGTTGTGGAGAAACAGGAACCCTTCTCCCCTGTAGTTGGGAATGCAGGCTGATGCAACCAATGTAGAAGTCAGTGTGATTCCTCAAAAAGCTAAGATTGGAGGTCCCATTTGACCCAACTATTCCCCTTCTGAGTATCGTCCCAAAAGAACTAAAAACATTACAGTGATATATGTCCACCTATGTTTATAGCTGCACAGTTCATAATAGCCAGATCTTGGAAACAATTTAAATGCCCTTGACTGAGGAATGGATAAAAAAAGATGTGGTATTTCTATATAATGGAATGCTACTCAGCTATGAAGAATGATAAACTAGACATTTTTACACTTAAATGGGTGTGCCTTGAAAATATACTTACCAGTGAACTAAATAAGTCACACATATGTAACCATCATATCATTGCACTTGTGTGACAAACTGTAAGAAAATCTATGTATGCGTATAAAAAATTAGTTAAGATCGTTAAAGAAAAAGAATTTTGAGTGAAAAGTAGCTTTCACAGGGTCATTTTCAGATTTCATTTTTACTGTGAATTATTCTTTTGAAAATAATGCAGCATTGATAGCATTTGTGTTTCTTGCTGATGTTTTTCTAATGTCCTATACATTCTTTTTTTGTTATAAAATTAAAAAAAAAAAAAGATGTGGCTGGGTTTCCTGAAGTACTTAGTATTGACTGGAGCTTTGTCCTTGGAACACTTTCCCACTGCTGAGAGACAGTGAGTGTCCTGGTGCTATCTGACCTGTGCTCTTGAATTGGTCCTTATGTTTATAACCATTGCGCCCTTACCCTCATTGCTCTGGTCGTTGTTCTGGGCATGGTGATGCTTCATGGTCATTACCATGCTCTTGCACTGCGTCTTCAGATGAAAACGAAGGCCTGATGAGGCCCAGAGAGCAGAGAAAGTTTTTGCATGCAGCCTCATATCAGTCCCACACACAAAGTTCCTTTCCCAGGATTTACTTCTTCCTTTAACAACTGACAAGGGAGTGCTCATGCCCTCTGGGGAACCCCATTCCTATATACACACACTGGTTGGGTATCATATTCCGGGTCACTTATTGATTTATGACAACCTTCACAATAGTTGATATTCCAGCTGAAGTTGGTCTGTGCCAAGCGCAAACCAGCACTTTCTAAGGCATTGACTGCTGTGGTGTGAAGAATGTTCAGGCAAGAAATTCAAGTGCTGTCTGTCTGGTTCTAAGGCCATGATTTCCAGAGCACCAGCTACATTGTGCACAGTGCTCTCTTGAGTTCACGGAATAAAGACCCCAGCACTGTGCCCTTTCCCCGGAATCACAGAAAGGCAAGACACTCTTATTTTTTCTAATCAGCAAGGATTTATTCTCAGTTTTGACTTTTGCTTCAGAATAATAGTGAATTAGCAGCTGGGTATGAGGGTACACACTTGTAATCCTAGCATTTTGGAGACTGAGGCAGGAAGATCACTGAATTTGAGAACAGCCTGGGCTACGTAATGAGTACAAACAAGCAAACAAAAAATGAATTAGTATTATTGGTAAATAGTGGTGCCTGTTTATGAAATTAGGATCAGACATGTCTAGCAGCAATAATGTATTGAAATGTCATACTGCACCCAACAAATACTGTGTAAAATTATTGTGTCAGTTAAAATTAAAAAAAAATCCTTAAAATTATTGAATGACTTCGATGCCATTAAATCAGACAAATTATCTTTTCAATATAAAACATTGCATTCAACTCAGTGGTCACCTCAAATCTCCTGAAAGGATTATGGAAGACTTTTCATACAATTAAAGGATTTAAAGCAAAATCTAAAAGTAAAAGTGTGTCTATGAGAAGGTGGATACAAATTTCCAAATTCTTTATTCCCATTAGAAACTTTTTCATTTTAGAATGGTTTATTTTCCAGATTCTAATCATCCATTCCTTTTACCCATCCCTAAGTTGATAAGCTGCTGTGTAATGTATTTAATAATGAAAAAAATGCCCTGAGTTATTTATTAGATGCTTTTTTTTCCTACTTGGTTTACTTAGGAAATCTGAATTAAAAGTAATCAGAGCCCAAGAGTTAGTAGGTGAACATAAGTTAAAAGGAAAATCTAAATATTTATTGAATACCTGCTAATTCAGTTCCATGCTAGGTTATTTACACATGATATTTTATTTTACCCCTTAGCTACCCTGCTAACTGGCTTATATGGTATTGTATTGATTATAGTGTATTTTTGGTAGTCACCTGACAGATAAGCATAAAACCTGGGACTTAGGGGCATTACTCCTTAGAGTGTTGTGCTAAGTCATGTGGCTGGTTTGCAAATATGGTGCATGGATTCAAACAGATCTGTAAGATTTCAAAACATCCCTTCCTCCCATGATACCTTTTAAGCTTAGGGGAGATTTTCATCAAGTTGTGAGAGTCCAGGAAAATATCCATCTCCATATTGAATAGTTGGATAATCTTTGTTGCACAAATGAATGTGACCTGCTCCTGGCCAATCATGACTTGACTAGTTCATTGGAGTCTCTCCTGTGCCAGGCACTGTGGGAACTACAAGGCACAGAAGCCAAAAGCAATGTGGAGCCATTTCAGTGCAATTCGTTACAACTCTCCTCAAATCATACTCGACCCCTGACTGCCAACCGCACCCACATCCTGTGCCCCTGAGAAGAGAGGTAAGGAGGCAGCCTCGACTCATTGGGGCAGTAAGAGAACTTGGACAATCAGGAGACTCACTCCCATGTTTCTTTATTCTTCTCAACATTCTCATCATATTTTTGTAAGCCTTTGTAATTGACTTGATTTTTAATTGTAGGGGGATAATTATTTTTTTGGTACCAGAGATCGAACTCACAACCTTGTGCTTGCCAGGCAGGTGCTTACGCTGCTGAGCTAAATCCCTGGCCTTGGAGGATAAATTTTTAATCAGGAGAAAACAGTCATGGATAAAAGTAGGTGAAGGAAGAGATTTATGGGGCTTTCAGAAAACTTACAGGAAAATCCCATAAAAAGTCATCATTTATTATTCTTAGTATTGACTTGTTAGATGTGAGCCTCATTACCTTTGTTTTATCTGGCATATTTATGGAATATGTTTATTTATTAATGAATTTTCCTGAAACAAATGTAACAGACACATAGGGGTATTCTGATAATCACTTAGCTATATGGCTCTGTATATTTATTGCTCGTCTTTAGAGACTATTCAGAAACAGGGAGTTCCAGGAAAACAATAAAAAAGCGTTCAATTTCTTAAAATGCATGCATTCCGTAAATCATTTATTCAAAGGATGAAGGAGCAACATATTTCTAAGTTTGTCTGTGGTCAGAAATAATCCTCCTCAGTATCCTTCCCAGAATTATTCAGAACAATCCAGAACCAGGCAGAAATGTTATCAATATTTGGGCACATCTGTTGGGAAGTTTGGTGTAGAAGCCACTCTGCCTAATCCTGACCAGACCAAGCATGAGTGCGGAAGAAGCAAATTCGTTGATCTCCTTGCTTGGATCTTTGCACTCCTGGTTCCTTCCTCTTTTGGAAGATGTCGGGGAACATCACCAAAGGCCACAAATGACACATGAAGAGGCAGATGGCTTTACTCAGTGAGGCCAAGTCAATATAGGAGAGTCCACCATGCCAGGGAGGCCCTGGAGCTGTTTCATACCCAGCTCCCTTATCCTACACATTCACCACCTCATCCACAGTCAGCTGAAAGTTTCCAGAAAAGATGAGACTCCAGCCTGGAACTACCATCCCATCTGAGGTATCAGCTCACTGAAGTTCACATCTTCTGAATTACTGTCCTGTCAAAACTGTACCGGGAAGAGTGGCCACCACATATTGAGCCCACACGACTGAGAATACACAGGAGTCTAGATGGGGCTGGGGGTTGGTGGCACTTTATCTTCACAAATTCCAGGAAGCATAAAATGCATAGTTGAATAAAATATATCCATACATAGTGAAAGTGTGTTCACTTATGAAGGCAACCTACTGTGACAAGCTTTAAGCTGCGTTTCTTATTTTGTAACGCAAAGTTCAAGACTTGAATGGGTTCTAGAATCTGGGTCCTGGGGCACTGCTTAATTTATTTATCAGCAACATCTCAAAGCTCACAAGAGGGGACCCTGTTTCTGGCTGCTGAGGTCTATTTGCAGGGCTGCGGGCTCCCACGTGTCATAATTCTGCCCTCAATTTCTTAACATTTATTTTAGGGAAGAAGCCAACGTAATGTTCTTACTGTGCCCATGTGCATGTGTATATGGGGGCTGGAAATTGTGCTTTGCTGCTTGTTTTTATTTCTGATAGCCAGTAGTTAAAGTCTGTTTCATCCTCGACCTCTGACTGTCCTGGAAACTAAGAAATGCTAAGAAGGAGACATGGAAGGATGGAGAGTTTGAGCTGACTTTGGCGGGCAGAGCTTACAGTTGGCCTTTAAAATAATTTGAGAAAGGATTGAAAATCTGGTGATATCCTATGGAAATCTGGATTTGGGGTGTCTCTTTAAGAAAAAAAAATTCAGAAAACAGTCTAAATTCCCCATGGCAATAATGGTAGGATTAACTGTCCTCCTAGACCAGCCATGCATTCACTCATAGGGCCTCCCAGCTCCACAGGCATCTGAATTTGCAACCTTTATTGAAGAGGAAGTCATAAAAACCACAAACCACATCTCTAGCAGAATTCATTTATTCACGTACCTCGTTACAAATATTTATTGAATCCTGACTCTGTGCCGAGGTCAATTCTAACATGACCCTGTTGACGAAGTTAGACACTCATTCATTCATTCGTCACACAATTATTATGGTGTCCCTGTTCTGGGCATGAAGTCACAGGGTGAGCGCAGCAAAGGAGAGCTCTGGTGTCACATTTTGCATGTACTGCCACAGCGTGACATTTCACTTCTCTCACACTCTGTCTCCTCTGCCTTATTTCCTGCCGTTCCGCCAAGGTTTTGACGCTTTAGTAACATAAGCAGCTCTTACATGGTTTGACTCAGCCCACAGAGCTGGTAAATGGCCGAGTCAGACCCCAGCCCTGTGCTCGTGCTCTGAGCTCTCACAATCCCGCTTCCTGGAGGTTGACGAGGCTCTCAAGCGTCTGTCAGTTGAAGTTGAGGACGTGTTCAGTGGTTTGTTCAGAGCATAACTGCTTCGGACAGACTGGCAGACTGAATGATGCTGCTCTGAAGATGTCCATTTTCTAATGCCCAGAACATGGGCATCCGTCATCTTGCAAGGTGTGATGGAAACATAAGGTAAATGTTTAAATTCAAAACAAAAATTATGACAGTGAAAGACACATTGCCATTAGTCCTTCACAAAATCCTCTGCCTTCAGCATACTTATCCCACGGTTCTTGCCATTTTCTGAAGTATTCTGGAAGGCGTCTTTTATGAAAGTCTTTAGCTGCACTGTCTTGGCTGCCTCAATGACTGAATCAATTCAGAGTGTTCACCTTTCATGGTGTTTTTGACTTTGTGGATGAGCCAGAGCTCTCACAGTGCCAGATCCAGCAAATAAGGTGAGTGAAGACACAGTGTAGTGTTTTTACAAACTTGCCTTTTTGTTGGATGGCCCTCAGTGATAGCATTCATCATAGATACACAATTTTTTTTTAAAAAATCACACCTTGTTATACACTCATGGAGGAGAGCTTCCAGAACTGCTTCAGAAAGTGACATGAACGATAGGGTAAGTGTGTTCAAAGCACAGGAGAAGTCGGGCGTGGTAGCGTATGCCTTTAATCCCAGCACTCAGGAGACTGAGGCAGGAGGATTGTTGTGAGTTTGAGACCAGCCTGGGCTACATAGTGAGACCCTGTCTCAAAAAGTAGGGTCGGGGATTTAGCTCAGTGACTTAAGCGCCTGTCTGGCAGGCACAAGGTTGTGAGTTCAATCCCTGGTACCAAAAAACAAACAACAACAACAACAAAAAAACCGAGAATATAGGAGAATATTTTGATAGCAATTAATGGTAAAGTAACTGTCATTGCAATATATCTGATATTTAACCATTTGTTGTATATTTTCATTGTGCCTCATATGTAACTAAAGACACTTCATAAATATAACAGGTTAGGGAGGTTATCCTATTTTATCTATGATCCCCATGTAATGTGAGGGGCCCTTTTAAGAAGGAGGCAGGAAATTAGAGAGAAAGAAGGTGCTACCCTTTTGGCTTGAAGATGAAGGAAAGTGGAAAGGTGCAGCTGCTCTCTGGAGCTGGAAAGGGAAAGGAAAGGAATTTTCCCCTGGGATCCCCAGAAGGAAAGTAGCCTGTGGATACATTCTAAACTTCTGGACCTCAGGAAGTGCAAACTAACAAATCTGTGTATCAGAATCTGATACACACAAGTAGGATAGCAGAAAGGTCTCCTCATCTGTGAAGTGTGAGCGTTGGGTCAGGTTATTCCCTGTGGCCTTTCTGGTCTGCGGTCTCAGCCCACTGTGGTGGGTCCTGAGTTGTGGACAGATGGCGTCACCTGGGTGCACAGTATGGACCTGGCATGCCTGGAGTTCCTGAAGTGCCTGTTCCTAGGAACACAGGAACTATCCTAGGGAATAAATGTTTTCAGTGTTTTGGTTAAAATGCAAACAGCGCTTTATCGTCAACCTCTTAAAGTTGCATGACTCGTTCAGAAATATAACATTTGGTCGATGACTATGTCAGACTTTCAGGTAAATTTAATCAATGGACAATCACTCTTTTATATTTCTCCAAACCAGAATTTCATATTACATTTCATTCCATTAGCCTTGATATAAAGTGGCAATTGATAGCAAGTCACATTGACAAGCCCTCCTGGGCATAATCTAGCAGTTGCTTTAAATCACTTGTTCACTGCATGATTTACAGCACACAGAGGAGCAGGTAGTCACTGAGTATTTAAATGTAAAGCTAAAATAGCAGAACACTCAGAATCTTTAGTTTCAGTTACACTATCTGACTTAGTTAGAAGGCATTCGAGTACCTCTCCGCGTCTTACAACGTGACCTGTGCAATGTTTGGGCTGATTATATTGAAGGACATCAGGCAGGTGACCTCAAGGGGCAGAGATGGATGAGGTGACAGTTTCTGATTTGGAAGTCCAGTCCCAACATGCTTCACGGGAGAGAATTCACCCCACTTGGCACAGCTGTCAGCCTTTGATGGAACAGAAGATGCAAAACATTTTAGAGTCACAAAGTTGTCTTAATCAGCTACTACAAAAACAAGTAAGACTCAGACTCTGTAAGGGCCCATAGTCTTGAAGATGGACCTGAAATAAAATCACAAATCCCAGCTTTGCCATTTCTTAACCTCTGTGAACAAGGCTGAGTTTTGTTCGCTGTGCCTCAGTTTCTCATTAATAAAATAGAATAATACTTATCTCAACATGTTTTTACAAAGATTAAATGAAAAAATATGTAAGGTTTTCTTTTTAATATATGTAAGGTTTCTAACTCAGCCTCAAAATTATAGTCCATCAGGGTAATGGTTATATGGCTGTAACAAAGTTCCCCAGAACCATAATGCTTAAATAGAGATGTTCAGTTTCCTCTTCTGATTAAAGTCCCTGATGAAGGTTTAATTTAGATGGAGCATTTCACTTGGTGAAGTTCACCAGGGACCTATGCCCCTTTCATGTTGCTTCTCTGTCATCCCTGGGGATTGGATTATGCAAAAGATGGCTTTTGGATTTTTTATTTTGTAAACAAAACTTTATTGGGATACAGCCAGGCTCATCTGATAAAGCTATCTAGTTGCGTTAATGGGTAGAGTTGAGTGGTTGCAACAAAAACCAAGTGGACCACAAAGCCTAAAATTAATTATATCTTGATATTTAGGAAAAAGCTTACTAACCTCTGCTCTAGAGAATTATTCTTATCTGCCTGGCAGAGGCTGAGTTATGGGAATTTCTGTGGTCTAGCTCCTAAAGAAGGAAGAGGAGGAGGAGGAGAAGGAAGAGGAGGAGGAGGAGGAGGAGAAGAAGAAGAGGTTGATTACAGGGAGGGGAGGGGAAGGGGAGAAGGAGGGAGAAGAAGAAGAAATTTGAGGATGTAATTTCTTTTTAAGATGGCTATTATACACGTCCTTCAGCTCATATTCCATTGGTGAGATCCTGGTCACATGGGAGTGTCTATGGCAGAGGTAGCTGGGATACATAGTGTATGACTGGGTGGTCGGACACCCAGCTAAAACCTTACACTTTGGAATAAGGGGAGAATGAATTCAAAACTAGGTGCCCATGATGTTAGTGTTTAGTATAAGCTTCATTTCCCTTTTACCAAATGTCAAACTACCTAAAAACTCTCAGTTCTTTTTTTGGGTGGGGAAGTGCTGCATTTTGAACTCAGGGTTCACACATGGCAGGCAAGTATTTTACCACTGAGCTACACTTGAGCCTGATCCTCAAGTTCTTATTTTTTCTCTCTAGCTTTTGTTTCTTGCTTTCCAGAATTTTTCTGTTTGTTTTTTCTTATTTGTAATATCACCCAGTTCTCATCTAGTCTTAGAAAATTTGGTTGACCTTTTAAAAAACTGACCTATGATTTTTGACAGGGTTTCTTAACCTTGGCACTTGACATTTCAGAGCAGAAAACTTCTCATTTTGGGGAGTGTCATGGGCCCTGTGTCCCTAGCAGCCCCCTATTCTCTGCCAAGTCAATTCTAGTAGCACCCAGTGTACGATAACCAAAAACACCTAAAGACCATCACCAACTGTCCCATGGCAGGCACCATTACTCCCAGTTGAATCACTGATTTCTGGGATATTGGAATTTCAACTCTCTTGGCCCCTGTCACCAATATTTTGGTTGAAGGAAGATGATACTCTTTTAGTTTTACAAAGCAATGCTACTTGATTAAATTTAACTTCTTAGGTATTGAGTTTCTAGGTGTGAAGGTTTTTAACTCTGAGAAGCTCTAAGTAATTATTTCACCTATGTGATATCACAAACACTAGGATCTGCACTTGAATTTCTGAAATATTAGGCCTGTGCCTGGGATTAGGGGAGACTTTTGAGGCAGAGACAAAAATTATTTCATTTAGCCAAACATAGCAGCAGAAAGAAGAGAAAGTCATGGAGAAATGGTAGAAGATGGCTTATTATAGTTCTTGTATTCATGGCAACAAAATACTTGTGTTATATTTCTGTCACTGTGAAAAAATACCTGAAAGAAACAATTTATAAGGGATAAATGTTTATTTTGGCTCATGGATTCAGAGGTTTTGGCCCATAGTCATTTGACCATGTTGCTTTGGGTCTGCAGAGAGGCAGGGATATCATGGCAGGTAGAGAAGGTCTATACACTTCCTGGGGCCGGAAGCAAAGAACTAGACAGGGTTTGGGGTCCCAATAACCTAACTTACTTCCCTTCAAGGGTCCTCTCCAAAGACTTAACTTTCTCCCACTAGCCCCTACCTCCTTAATGGTCTTCTACCTCCCAATAGCAAAATGGACTGGATACCAACCTTTCACCATCCACGTCTTTGAGGACATCCAAGATCCAAACTACAGCAGTATCTGCTCATATTGTAATGTACTACATAATTTTCTTGACACAAGCTTCAGTGATACATACAAATGGCCTGGGGAGCTTGTTTACATTTCAGTTTTATTAAGTCCTGAGGATATAGCTCAGTGGTGGAGTTGTTGAGTTTGATCCTCAGCACTGGAAAAAAAAAAGTACAATTTTGTTTAACTTATCTTCGAAGATTCTAGTTCTGTTGATCTGGTGGAATTAGAGCAGATGTGTACATTTTAAAGAATTATATCCCAGAAGAATCTGACTCATTGAGCTCAATTTACAAAATACAGTTTTGGATTCACTTTTCATAAAACTTATTTCTGTTTTCATTTAAACTACAGCTGTCAATTGTGAGCTAGGAATCACACTTAGTATTCATAGCTTCTTTTACCACTCAACCCAGGTTTTAATTAATGATATCTTTACTATATATTCAAGACAGGAAGCAAAGTGCGGCATTGGGAATTGGTAACAAGACCTTGTATCCCAGCACAGACATTTGTGGAAGCCTTGCTGGACCTTGTGCTTTGGGCTGAAGCCAAAGGCTGGTCTTTGATTTCATCCTCTCCAGGTTTCTGCATATTTATGCCTGGCTTGACCCTTCAAAACAAGTGGAAGGCAGGATCCTGTGAATGCCCTGTGATCCATTACACATACTAGTGACCTACTAGAAGAACAGGAAGGCAAGAGACCAATTTATTTTGCTAAGGTAAAATTGGAACCAACAGCAAGTTTCAAGCAATTAATGAGGAACCTTAGCAAGATGAGAAAAAGGTTTTGCAAGTAAAATAAGTGACTCTAATGAATTAATTTTACCATACACAGGGCAATTTCATTTTTGCTCAGTGTCAGTGATCAGCTGTAGCCACGCTGGGCCCCTTCTCTTAAGGCCAGGGAAGTGGTGTGGATTGGCTGGGTTGTCCCTGACACAGACAGTAAAGGTCAGGCCTCCTGCCCTGAGGTTAGAAAATGATCCTTTTCTTTTCTTACCAGCAGCTGGAATCCAGAAAGTGCAAGAGAAGATAAAAGCTGGGAACTGACCTTTTAACTCTGCAAGCCTGGTTTTCACTGCATGACCAGTCTGAGGATCTGCTCAAGTCAGGGCAGGGAAGACTCTAACATGTGGACAGCAATGGACACCCACACAGGTAAAATCTGAAATAAGACACACACACACACACACACACAAATTGCCTTTCAACTCTTCCTCCTTGCTTTTTTTCCTTCCTCTCTGTTTTTTATTTCTTCCCCCCTCCCTTTTTGCTTTTTGCAAATCAAGTACAAATTCTTCATAAAAAAACCAACCTTAAAATGTGGTCAGGAGATTGCCTTGTGCATATCACTTCTTTTCCTTGTGTTCTGATGGACCGAAGCCTGGCTTCAGGTCACTTACACTCCTAAATTTCAATACTGACACACTATTTCTGATAACAACAACTGCTATGGAGCTCAGCACCCAGTAGATGCTTTTGTAAAGCACCAAGTTTGGTGCAGGGCTCAAAATTGGATGTATACATTCTGCTCAATGGTCAAAACACATAGGTAGTTAGGTGTAGTGGTGCACATCTAAAACCCAGTACTCTGTTGGCGATGGCTGGAAGATGGTAAGTTCGAGTCCATTCTGGGAAACTTAGCAAATTAACCATACTCTGTCTCAAAATAGACAACAACAACAACCACAACCACCTCTACTACCACCACCAAAACCAAACGCTAAAGATGTAGCTTCTTGTGAAGGTCCTGGGTTAAACTCCGGTACTGCCACCAACCAACCAACCAACCAACCCACACAGAGTGTACAGGATCCCCACCCATACTTCCTTCCCTTCTGACTTCCTTTCTCCTTGGCTTTGGCATTTCAATGAGGTTGTTGAGTTCTGGTAGTGATCCTATCCCTGATTCAAACTCTGCCTTGTCTCATTTCAGTGAGTTGTCTTTTACCTACCACCTTCACTCTCTTAGTTTTTGAACTTAGCTTGGTAGACAGATGCTCCCAGACTTGTGATGGTTTGATTTGCAATTTGTCTGCTTTTGATGGTATGAAAATAATGCACATTCAGTAGACAATGCACTTTGATTTCTGAATTTTGCCCTTTTCCCAGACTAGCAATATGTAACATGATACTATTTGCAGTCCTAGGCGAGCTGAGGCTACCAGTCAGCTATATGATCACAAGGAAGACAACTCCTACTCTATAGGGGAATGTGCTGCTAAGCTATGTTCTGTGGGTTAGTGGTACTCAATGCGTTTTTGACTTAGGATATTTGCAACTTATGATGGGTTTCTCGGAATGGGATCCATTATAAATGGAGGAGCATCTGTATTCCTCACTGGCTGAGAGCTGATCTAATCTTTCCTGACTATGCACTTGATACAGGACACTTTTGACTGACTGATACGGAAGTATGTCTGTCTTTAAGAGCAAGGATGGTGGGATAGTTTCTTAGAGCAATCATAACAAGGCACCACACTCTGGGTGGCCTAAACTATAGAAAGGTAACATTCTAACAGTTCTGGAGGCTCCACGTCCAAATTCAAGATATCAGCAGGGTTGGGTCTTCTGAGGACTGGGAGAAAGACTGTTTGATGTTTCTCTTCTGGCTTCTGGTAGTCTGCTGCCAGTCTTTGATTCATCATTCTGATCTCTGCCTTCAAGTTCACACAGTGCCCCCTTCTCTGTCTCTGTCTGTCTGTCTGTCTGTCTGTCTCTGCATCCCAATTTCCCCTTTTTCTAAGGACACCATTATAAGAGATTAGGGATCCACCTGTCTCTGCTATATTCTCATCTTAACTAGTTATGTCTAAAGACTCTACTTCCAAATAAGGCTACCTACTGTTAGGAACCAACAAGTTTTGCAGGATTCTATAATGTGAAGCTTGAATGTCCCCCAGGCTCATGTGGTGTGGTACTGGTCTCCAGGATGTGACTCTAGTAGGAAGTGGTGGACCCTTCAGCAGGTGGAGCCTGGGAAGAGTGTTAGGTCACCGGGGTGGGGGTGCGGTGGGGTGAGCAGCATGAGGGTATTAGCTGGCCCCTTACTGTCACTCTTTTTGCTTCTTTGCCACCATGAGGCACACTGGCTTCCTTTGCCACATGCTTCTGCCTTGAGGTACTGTGCTACCACACAGTACCTTGCCACTCAGTATCTTGGCCAGAAGCAACAGGGCCAAGTTGATCTACCTCGAGAATTCATTACAGTAACAGAAAGTTGAGTAAAACAAGGACTAGAATGTGATGCATAGTAAATGTGGACTTCCCGTCACTTGTACCTACGTGCCTCCTCACCATCATGAGGCAAGCATGATACAAGCACTGCATGGAGTGCTAAATTTGGGGGGAGACATAAAATAACCCAGCAATCAAAAACAATTGCATTTTAAAAAATCATTTTTTAAAAAATAAAAAATCCATCGTGAACAAATGATCAATATTTTCAGTGGAGGCAAGATCTGATCCCACACTCACACGCAGCCTCTCCCACCTCACCCAGTCGTGGCCTTGCTAGATACTCGCTCAAGGGCACACATCCAGCTGACAGCCATAGCAACCTCTGTGCTAGAGCCCTCGCCTCTCTTTACCCTCCAATAGGGTTTTTGCTAAATTAGAACAAACTGAAAAGATTTTGTTGGGTTTTAGAATTCTGAAGACTCATTTAACACTAGGTTTGAACCTTATTAATTTCCTACTTCAGTGACTCTCTGCTAAGTGCTTCACACATCTCTCGAGCTACGTGTTTAATTAGAATACCTTGATTCAGCAGACTCTCTTAAACGTTTCCTGGCAGGGCGCTCTGCCTGGCACCCTGTCGCGCAGTCCTGCCAACATTCCATCGTCTTTGGGTGCTGCTTTGATGACTTTAAACACCAGATGTGGGTGCACTGGATCTAGGGGGCGGACGGACTCTGATTGTGGCTGCTCCCCGCTCCTTCTACGATGAACGGGATGCTCCTTTCTTTTCACATGTTGGGCAGAACTAGGAAGCAGGAATTTCCCCCAGACTTGTCAAGCTCACCAAAAACTGGAGGATGTGCTTCAGTTCCTAAAAACAAAGAGATGTATGAAGCCTTTGGCAGGGGTGTCTGGGTTTGAGAAATTTTACTGAAGCTACAGAAAGAAACAGCAATCAGTAGCAGGGTGGGAGGTCTGAACTGATCCATACATCGCAAGGTGCATGTCTGGTTTGATGTCTGTGTGCCCAGGTGAGCTACGTGTCATTGTCCATGTACCTGGTCTTTTCCAGTCTCCTGGAAGGACTCTGCTTTAACCTCCACCACTTGGCTGCCCCCACCTTGATTCTATGTAACTTAGCTTTTCATTTAACACACACTCGGCACACGGGTTCACACCTCTATGGCAAATTCTCTTGACAGCCACCTCATTCAGCAGTCGAGAGTACTTCTCTATGCTCTCTTTCTCCTTTGTGAACTGAAAATAATGACCTGGTTAATCTCTGTAGTTATACTGAGGAAAAACAGGCTCTCTGCAAAACAAACAAGCAAACACAACGACAACAACAGCATCAAAAACAAAAACGATTTCTTTTATTGGTGTCTACCTTTTCTCTACTCAGTACTGCCCTACAGTTCACAGCTTCTAGGAAAAGGATGACTGGTAATAGGATTCTACAAGTGCCCAAGGGCATGAAATAGCAGTGTTTAGCACCTGATTGGAGCTTAATGAATCCTACTTCTAAATTATATATCTAGTGAAGACAATCTAGAAGTTATTTTGCTGAAGAATAAGGATATTTGCAAGGCCAGCATGTGGGTAAATGTGCTGTATTCCACGATGGAGATGACTAGCATCCAGAAGACAGCACAGCCAGGATAAGAGCATTAGCCCGGGAATCAGGAGTGCTAGAAGTTACTAGTAACTTCGCTTCTGGGCAACTAGTTAATGAGCAACTAATTTCTCTAGGCCTGAGTTTCTTCATGTAGCCAAATGGTAGCCAAGAGCCCTGGCAGCTCCAAGTCACATGTCCCTGGATGAAGAGACATGACAAGGAGAAATTGCTTCCCCTGTAAGTCAGTGAATTGGAATTAAAGTGCCTGCAATTCTCTCAGCAAAGGTCAGGGCTGCCAACAATCACAATTCTCGTGAACTCAATAAACGGTGCAATATTCTTGAAATAGCTGCCTCTCAGGAGTGGTGTTTAAGTTATCTAGTTGGGAAGACAGAGGACAAGAAATATCATAAAAATGGTTTCAGTGAGACAGGAGACTGACAGAAATAGAAGCCATGCTCTTCACAGAATCAAAAGCTGCTGCACAACAATTTGTGCGAGTTGCGCCTAAAATGAGTACCTATATATTTTAAATCTTTCTTTTTTTCCCCTTACAGATCCAGAGAAATAAGAAAAAAATAGAAAAGTAGGTTTCTTCATAAGTCAAAGAGAAAGATGTCCTTCTTCCAAGAAAAGGAAAACAAAAAGGGAAAAATAAATGGAGAGGAGAGCATGCTTGTGTTGTCTCGTCAGTTTTGACAGCATGGAGACCCAATGTGCAAGCTCCTCCGGGTTTGCTGGGAAGACTCTGGTGTTGTTTCTTTTTATTAGCGTCCCTGAAAACAGAACAACTGGAAAAAAGTGGTGAGTAGTCCAGCAGTCATTGTATCACACAATAGCTGTACAAAATTGAAAAACAAAAACAGAGACAAATGGCATGAAAGAGGACAAAGTGAATATATTAGTCAGCTTCCCCACTGCTGGACAAAATACGAGATATAAACAGCTTAAAGGAGGAGAGGGTTTTTTGGCTCATGGGTTCAGGAGACTCAGTCCATGGTCAAAAGGCTCCAAGGCAGGTACATCATGGTGGAAGTGTGTGGTGGAGGAAAGCTGACTCTCCTGAGGCCATGAGGGAAAAAAAGTCTCTCCTACTTTAAGTTGTGGATGTCTGATATTTTATCCAACAGTGGGGAAGCTGACTAATATATTTGCTTTGTCCTCTTTCGTGCCACTGCTTTTTTATTGTTAAAAATTTTTTTTGCCAGTTAGAGCTCATAGTACATAGGCCTGCTTATTCCATTTCTCTCCTCTTTTGAGTCATCTTCTGTTTGTTCACACATTCACCAGTGTGTTCCTCACACATGCTTTCCAGAATATACACACTTCTCACGTACACATGTATGCACATTCACATGTGAACACACACTCTTTCACACACACCTGGGTATGCACACATGGCCATGTTCTCACACACACTCGTGAGATTCCTCGTTTGTTGCTTCCAGTGTCAGGGCTCTAGTTATAAGACCACTTTTCTCAGTCTTTGTGGTAGCTGGCACCAAGCATGTCTCTCCACAGAGCTCAGACTTCTCTGTGAGAGTCTGAAGTGCCTGTACATGGAACTGATTATGAAACAGTATACACTTGGTGGAGAAGATACAGAAAGTGGTGTGACTTTCTACTCAAATGGGACCTTTCAACAGACTCTGTGAAATCTTTGTTTTCTTTCTCTCAATGATAGATTCCATAGCTTCTCAGTTATTATCACGTCTCAAAAGTATATAGTTGGGCAATTAAAATTAATATATGATCACACACTTAGGGCTCATATTACTTCTTCTCCAAAAGCTGTCCAGGCACTGTGGGACTTACAGAGGGGAGTGGCTGTGGTTGGGTTTCTCCTGTTTTACCTTGTTCATGTATCCTGCACAATAGAAATGAGAAGGCAGTGTGATCAGAAGAAAGGGGCTGGTGATTTTTTCTGCCGCTGCTGGTGGGGTCTTTTCCTGGTTATGGGTGTTTCTATTGTGGTGGCTTCAGAAGGTTTCCTTTTGAGAAGGCCACAGAGTGGGTGCTGTGGAGGAAGAGGTAGTGTTCTGGTGTGGGGACCTTACTTGGCTCGATATCTTCTGACTGCACCCTTCGACTCAGCCCTCTGTCTCAACCACAGGAAACTGGCTTTGTGGACATTGTCCTGGGAAGCCTGATCATGGCTGACCACATTCTGCAATTCTCAGGGCAGCTCACTTGTTCTAGCCATGCCCAAGGTGTGGGGGCAAATCTCATTACTTCTGTCCCTGTGCAGGCACCTATCTGTCTGTCTATGAAGGCGTCAGGGGCAGAGCAGCAAAATTTTTGCTTCAGGGACATTTCCACCAAGGGACCTGGAATTTTCTTTTGTTCTTTCTCATTCTTCTCAAAGGATACTTTTGTGCTTAGTTTTTGGAGGGAGTATCTGGGTCAGGTAGAATTGAAAAGTGGGATTCCTGCTCCTGGTATGCATATCCTGCATGATCTCCAAACTTGTCACATGGTACAGTTGACTGTAAGAAAGGGAGATTCTCTGGGAGGGTGTGACCAGGCAGGGCAGTGCCTAAGAAGGACTGGTTCTTCCTGGAAAAAGATTTGAAATGTGAGAGGAATTTCATAGGGTGTCTCCACTGGTGGTGTTGGAGATGGAGAGGGGAATGTTGTGAGGAACACTGTGAGTTCAAAGAGCCACACCCTGCTGACAGGCAGTAGAAAAGTTGAGACCTCGGTCCTACAGCTACAAGGGACTGGATACTGCTGTTGACCACATGAACTCAAAAGAGGACTCAGTGCATCAGATGAGCACATAGCCAGCTGACACATTGATTCCAGCCTTGTGACACCTGAACAGAGAATCTCTCTATATTGTGTTTGATCTTCTCAACCAAGGAAATGTGAGCTGGTGAATTTCTGTTGTTTTAAACTACTAAGGTTGAGGCAGTTTTCTACCAAACAGCAGAAGAGGGATGCGTTGCCCCCTCAGTTGCTAATGGGGAAGAGGAAGAAAAGAACCCAGACCTTTCATCTAAATCAACCAATCCCAATTCCAGCTAGATTTTACAAATGTGGACAAAAGGCAATAGGTGGCTTGAGAATGGGCAGCTCAAATAGCCCTGGGGAAGTATCTGGCTCCCATTGTAGTCAGTCCTCATTAAAATATAGGGGCATTTCGTGTTATTCTTCAAACTTTGGATTTTAGCTGCAATTCTCAGACAACAAAAAATATCCTTTCAACATCTTGTAACCTAGAAGAAAGGCGGTGATCTCAATACCCTGAGCCCCTTATAATCATTATGTCGAATGAGTGCAACTTCAGGGTGTAATTATTAAGCAATTTTACTTTTGTCTCTCATAGCTCCTTTGGAGCTAATTAGTCTCTTGCTCCTGCATGACCATGATTTTTATGGTCATTTTCAGGAAATGAAAGGTCTTCCAATCAGTAATTAAAATATCTAATTCAGAGATTTAGCCAAAGCTTTCAGCTTTATTCAAGGTTACATACACCTCTTTCCCAACTGCTACTGGGAGCAGGGAGCAGGGGACGATTGACTTATTTTTGTCTAACTTGTACTTTGTTTCAGCAGCTCCTCCCTCTTACTCTGGTTTCTTACCCTATGAGGATAGAGGAAAGAAGGCAGGAGGAGAACAGGAAAGTTCTGGGCTTGATGAAACATTCCCCATGCAGAGAGTTTCTGTGAACAACCCATGAGACATGAAACGAGTCATCTGTGAACCCTGGCAGGCCGAAGCGTGACAGGTCAGCCTGAGACAGAATTGGTCAAGCTGCCCACCTCCTTGACCACCTTATATTTATTTGGCCCTGTTTTCTCCAGCTGCCCAGTCTCTGTCTCTGCTTTCTCCTCTCACCCTTCAGGTATTTCTCAACATTCAGCCTTTGACGGCATGTTCTTCTCTTTTTATACCCCCTCGCATCCCACTCTCACTCGGGTTCATGTTTTTCCTGGATTTCCAACTCAGCTCTGGATGGCTAACTTCCTAACCTGCACGCTCAAAGTTCTTTCTCCTCTGAGCTCTAGTCCTCTGATTTTTGCTGTCCATTGGGTATGTTGACCTGAAGATTCCTCAGTCTTTGAAATTTCACATGGCAAAGTTAATCTATGCCTCCCAGAGCCGTTCTACCTCCTCTCGTTTCCTTCTCTTTTTTGACTCTTACTACTGGTCTCCAGCCACCAGTGACTCCTTCTTCCCTCAACAACAAATTCTCAGCCAAGTCCTTCTGTAGGCAACGTTGAAATAAGATCTCATTTGCCTTTGCAGTTGCACTGTGTAAGGGTAACAACTGATAACATCTTCACACATTTTCTTCCAGCTTTTTTCTATCAGTATTTTAATAAAAATATTATACATACTTTTCTATATTTTGCATACTTGCATACTTTTCTATATTAAGCATACTTGGCTCATATTGTTCAGGTCACATTATTCTATAAACTAATTTTTCCCTACTTAACAGTGTATTGTAAAAATCTTTTTAAGTCATTTCTCCTTCATCCACCATAGTTTTCAACTATTATAACAGACAAGGACTTTGAGATTTGTCATCAGTTGTTCAGACATTGTGCTCATGACCTTTTCATCTTTTTTAGTTAATGGCAACTTAGATTCCTATAGAAAAAGGGGGAAAAGAAAATTATACTTAGGAAATAGCAGCATCTCTGGTCCCTGGGCCATCAAGTCTTGTTAGGAACAGGGTGCAGAGTGAGCTGGACTTTGATGTTGCTTTACTTATGATGGGTGTTTAATAAGTATATGTTCAATGGGGGAAGGTGGTGTAGGGAACAGACCCAAATGCGGAGCCTGGTTGAGTTAACAAGAAATAGTATCAGGCTCAGACCAGGATAGCACAGGGTGCCATTCCCTGAGGTCTGAGAGAACTTTGATGAAGATATGTTATAGTCCAGATTTAAAATGTCATTCAAAAGGCTAGTCTGTTTAGAAGTAGAGCTTTGGGAAGATTGGATCATGAGGGTCAAATGTCATCAGTGGATTAATCATTGATGAATTCATAATTTGATGGCATTATTAGGAGGTGCTGGAAAACTTAGGAGATGGGCCCAGTTGAAGGAAGTGGGTCATGGAATATGACCTTAATCCCCACCAGCTTCCTTTCAGTCCTCTCAGAGGAACCCCTGCCATGTGTGTCTGTCTCTCTCTGCCTCTGTCTCTCTGTTTCGTGGCTGTCATGAGGTGAGCAGCTTTCATTCACCATGCTCTTCTGCTGTGTTGTTTCTGCCTTGCCACAGGCCTAAAAGCAATGGAGCCCACTGACCATGGACTGAAGCCTCTGAAACTGTGAGCCAAAGTAACTCTTCCCATCTCTTAGCTGATCTTCTCAACTATTTTCTCTTGGCATCAGAAAGCTGACTAACATATCCTGTCTGACATGCCTTTTTCTCTCAACTTTAGGGAGGTACTTGGTGATTGGGTGACAAACAGTTTTTATCCACTGGTTTTTCTCAAATTCAGACTTTCAGTGCCAAAATGAGACAGTCTCAGGCAAAGTAGGACAGTGGGTCACTCTACTTGGTAAGCTGCAACCTGAGTTCAGGTTCTCTCCCTAATTCACAGAAGTTGATTACAGAAATTTAGAGATTACTGTCTCATACCTGTGCCTGAAAGGAAAGTTAGATCTTCCAGCCAGAATCCTTTTATGCATAAAAGGAAGAATTGTCTATCATTTGTATACCTCTGCTATTTTGGATTCTCTGTCACTAGCAGCCAAATCCAATTCTTACTGACACAACTGCACACATGTGATACTAATTAAATTCCTTTGCATAATCTCTCCACTTTATGCTTAATTGCTATAATGTACAATAATGTAGCTCATACCCCAAAGTACTATTCTAAGTTTTATTTGATTACAGTGCTAAACTTAGTTTATAGAGATGGCTGGCTCTTCTCAATAGTTTATTGATGATATAGTATGATCATCTACTGACTATTTAGAAAAATGAGAGTAAACATGTTCCTTCTTGCATGTCAATAGTGGCCCAAAGCACCAGGCTCCACTACTGAATGCAAATAAATAACGGACTATCTTCTGAAGGCGTGTGAGAGACAGTATTAACATACACCTCATGGCCGAAGTGTATTCTATTCAGCCTTTACTGCATGCAGTTGTTTTTAGAGATGCAGTCTGACCTTTGGCATCTCTGCATCTGTGACATAATAAGCCATTCTTTAAATCAAGATTTTGCAGCATTACAAATGCCTGGAGAGGAGTTAAAACATTATTATTCTAGTGCTGGTGTATTTCCTTTCTCTCTCTTAAATAATCTGCTTTAGGCATTCAAAGGGTCTACTTATCCCAGGACATGACTATAGCTAATTTGCTGAGATCCTCTGAACATACCCCAAGCCTGCTTAGAACATCTGCAGGGAAGTTAAATCATTTTAAGTGGAGGAATTAGTCTAACATTTCTGCTAGGGAAAGAAAAACTGTGAGTCTTGGTGCTCTGCACCAGACTTTCAATGATGGAAACAAATTATGCTATAGATATACAAAAGAAAGATGTATCCATCTTATTTTACAAGAAACTTGATATTTTATTTAGATAATTTATATTTTGGAATGCTTCCTTCATACATTACAAATACACTTTAAATGTGATCAGGTTAAACTAGTCTTCTACTCCTTTAGAATGGACTGGGAAGAAAGTGAGGGCTGGGCCACTTTGAAGAAAGAAAGAAAGGAAAGAAAGAAAGAAAGAAAGAAAGAAAGAAAGAAAGAAAGAAAGAAAGAAAGAAAGGGAAAGAAAAGAAAAGAAAGAAAGAAAGAAAGGACAGGGTCAATCTAATGATGAAATGAATTAGAGAGAATAACAAATCTTTTCCTTGTAAGAGCAAGTAAGTTCTGATACACCTGAGAAATTCTGAATAGAGAAATTATCTCTTGCAAATTACTTTCACTTCAGTACTTTTGTCCCCAAAACTTTATCATGGGAAACCCAAGTGGGAATTCTAAGTAATGGGCCATTATTCATTACGTCAGGTTTTATACACATATTGTATGTCTGTGTTAATACATTTTAAATACATTTTCTTATCTGCAGGTCCCCCCCCCATATATATATAATTATTATTCTTTTTTGGTACTGGGGATCAAACTCATGACCTTGCACTTACCAAGCAAGAGCTTGAACTGCTGAGCTAAATCCCCGGCTGCAGGTTCTATACTGAATGTTATCTGCTATGCATACAGGAAAAACTAGAGAACTGAGATTATTTACTTGAACAAGGTAAGATATAACTGTGAGGTGAATTCTCAGTGCTCCTCTCTCACTCTCTCTCTCTCTCTCCTCCCCCTTCCGCTCCCTCTATCTCTATCTCTGTCTTTATCTCTATCTCTATCTCTGTCTCTGTCTCTGTCTTTATCTGTATCTGTATCTGTATCTGTATCTGTATCTGTATCTGTATCTGTATCTGTATCTGTATCTGTATCTCTATCTCTATCTCTATCTCTATCTATCTCTCCAATCCTAGCAACCTAACTGTGGGTCTTGTCCATGCTGGCTGAGCGCTCCATCACTGAGTATCCCCCTAGCCCACCTATGGGGTAGACTTGGACTGGCTTTTAAACAAGTGCTGCAGTGATTTTTGATGCTTGATACAGTGATTTTGAGAGAAATTGTAGTTTTGAACAAAAAGGGCAGAACGAGCCACCCTTATTCACTCCTAGACCCAATTAAAGCTAAGTTATCCATTCCAAATTTGCTTATAACTGTAGCAGCCAACTCTGTATAATCTGCATTCTTGGCATTGGGGACTGTAAGGCAGAGTTTATCTTTGGCTGCAGACAATGCAGTGAAGAGTTAAAACAACAAATGCCCAAATAAAAATGAATTCTCCCCTCACTAATCTAATTGCTCTTGTTCTTCCATTAGGCATGTTTGGAGTCTCCATCTCCCAACAAGGGATATTATAAACTTAGAGAGCAAAATGGTTTTAACCTAGGATAGTTGATTTACGCTTTTTTGACTTTACAATGGTGTAAAAGTAACATGCATTCAGTAGAAGCTGCACTTTTTTGAATTTTGGTACCCCCTCCCCCAGGCTAGCAATATATGATATGAAACTACAGCCATGATTGGCAGCTCCGAGCAGCCACACCCTCATGAGCGTGAACACCCATGATTTACATGTGCTGTGTTGCTAATGTTTGGTGGGTCAG